>LCZG01000063.1:74166-92184 GCA_001483325.1 Huntiella savannae | reverse complement strand
CGTCAGGCAGTCACGGGTTATTTACAATATTGAGGCTTTTGGGAGAATATATGGATTTTTTGGCATCTTTCTTGGTGGCTTCCTGGGATTCTTAGACAGAAATGGGAATTAGTTAGACTGGCCCGTCAACTTAGTAAGCTAGTTTATATCCCTTGGCACTTTTTAGAGGTTTTTCTTTTTTTGCGACTAGTAAGTCATACTATTGACATCGAATTGAATCACTAGACACTTAAATGATTCCTGGTTGATTTCTTCACTACACTTGACTTCAAACTACTGCCGTACAATGATACACACACTCTCTCTTTCTCTCTCATCAATCATGACGTCGACCATTTTTTTACCCCATCACTCTTAGGGATACACCCTAGTATGAACCATCGTGCTCCCAAATAGTTGTGACATACGACGTCTCTTTCCATGTAGATTTGGGTGAACCGGACTTGAGGACGCCACGTTTTCGGGTATTTAGGCCAACGCATGAGGGCTTTACAAAACCGCTATGATTCTGGTTGTAAGCACATTTTGGGCGACAACTGTCGACTATCTAGTGACCGACCCTCTTTTTTCCTTCTTCTTCTTCTTCTTCTTCTTCTCCCTATCCCGTCCTTCATCCCTTTTTACTATTTCTAGAATCCTTATCCCTTAGCCGCCAAAGTCACCTTCTTTCTTCTTGTCTTTCTCACCGCACAGACCGACCTCTCCCATAAATCGCCAAAACCAGCCAGTTGTTTCCGTTTCCGCACTGGAGAAGGGGGGCAACGAGACTTTGATCGGGTTACGATCATCACTCTCCAACCTCCTACACGGTGAAGCCTAACCATATTTATATCCACGTGACAAACATCACCACTATATGCAGAAATGTCTCCCGATTAACAACCTGCATGTCTAAGTTTATCCAGACTAAGAAACCCTAACCCCACACCGCTATGTTCCGTGAACAAACGAGCATGTGTGGACGTATGTACATACAACATACCTAACCCAGTCTAAAACTAGAAAAAAAAAAGAAAAAAAGAGCCGGCTGGGAGTTGCATACACATATGCACTACAACCCATCTCCAGTAACGACCATCCTTTGTCGCCTCATACCAGCTTACTAAGCAACACTTGCATGCATAAAGTATAGCGTAGACCAAGTCATGCATAAATAAATACCCATGCAAGAGAACACCCGAAGAACTACCAGGAGCGAGGGATTTCCACCAAAGGATGCATTTTAAAAGCCTCAAGTGAAGGAATTTTTAGAAGGTCGTGACGAATCCATAGGAATATGGAATTCCATGTGAAAGTTCTATGTGAAAGTTCCATGTGAAAAGTGGATATCAAATGTGAAAGGTGCCAGTGACGAGACCCATCTAGACCATTTCATCGTTGTAGGCAACTTGCTTTGCTGTCCCCGTACCGTGGCTTGTACTCTTCGCCTATCTACCGAGAATAGCCTGACTGCGGGGCTGCCATCCACACTTGACCTCGGCCCAGTCAATTGCCAAAAAACCCGATGACCATATCCGCACCGCTTCTCACGTCCCACTGACCCAATACTTGCCTCTATCCCGGTCAACCATATTTGAAAGTCCGGTACCTAGGTTTTTTGCTTCCGGTTGCCTTGACTAACCCACCAATCGTGAACTTGTGGCAACTTGTCGTATGTTGTGTTACATTAGATAGGGTTTGGTAGGGTTGTGATGAATCGTGTATTAATAGTTATGTATGGTATGGTGGAGGTATAGCATGGTGCATGGAGCATAGAGCATGGAGCGTAGACCATCGATTAAGAGCATAGAGCTTAGAAGTTGTTGGCACCGTCCTTGACAAATTGTTCGCAAGTTCTCCAGCCCATCGCGTTGTTAGCACCGAGAGGGTGGTCGGCGGTGACACAGCATTCGTCCTAGGTTATGGGTTAGCTAGGCTCTTGAGGAGAGTATGATGACATATGTACATAAGTGAAGCTGTAGACACAGCAAGTGGAGATTTGGTTGCTGACAGGCCGAGTGTTAGAGGGGCAGCTATCACGAGGAGTAACAGCGGCAACCGCAGCGGAAACGAAAAGAAGGACGGTAGAGAACTGCATTGTGAATGATGATGATGAAGAGGATGAAAAGGAAAGAAACATGAATCTCTAGAGGGATATCTTGGGACTTATATACTTTTCAAGGCGGAATACAATATCAGCACCGACCTCACTGCCGGAATACCACACATAAACAAACAGAATTCAGCAGTCCCTTAAATAGCAAATTACGAGGCATGAACATGCCGATATGAAGGTGAATAGACCCCTTGCCAAGCACATGGGTCGGAGGAATCGCTTACGTGCTTGGAGTTAAGCTTATTTGGAGAGTCGGAGTTCAGTTTTCCTTGTTACCTGGAGTTGTCTACGAGATGTTGTATTGGGATTCGCGTCGATTATGGGGCTTAGATCTTGGCTTCTTTTGTTTAGGGTTTATGAGGAGAATTACGGACCGAGGGTCTTGCGGGTTGGAAGTGTACTATCGTGACCGTGTTGGGTAGGTATAACATGGTCACATATATAAACAATCGCTTGAACCCATTATATTATGCAAATCACCAAATACGAAAACGAACGCTAATGCTAATGTACCCTCTACCAGCTCCCAGCACCATCCTCAACAAACTTCCCACAAGTCCGGAAACCCATAGCATTCTTGTCACCAAGGGAGTGAGCCGAGGTAACACAGCACTCATTCTATTTTTGTTAGTTCATGGCCAAACGGTAGATCTTAAAATACATACATATGTATAAGCGTAGAAGCAGCAGGTCTCCTCTTGGGTAGACAACTTGGTCATTTGCTTAGGGCAGCCAGGTTGGGTAATGGCCGCGGCGCTGACAGAGGCGGCGAGGAAGGTGATGATGCTGAGGAATTGCATTTTGGTGGATGAAGGAGTGAGTGGATGGAGGTGATGATGAGACTAGACAAACTGTTGTAGAACCCAGGGACATCCTCTTCCTTATAAACTCATCTCTAGTCCTCGCATCTTAACGCGTATAGCAGAACATACCATCACAAAAACAAACCCGAACTACCACTTAAATTCCGAAATCACTTTCTGCACATCACGACGCCAAGCTAAACAAAAGTTCTATTCCATACACTTCTGCCTGAAATAATGCACAAGCCACTACATGTTTTCCGCTAAATTTAAGCTTAAGTGGCGAGCGCGGGACGCCGAGAGGTCCGTGGGGTACTCGTATGTCCATCTACATGCCCGATTGAATATCCAGAGAAAGAGCGCATTTAGAAGGTCGACCACCTTGGAGTTTCTATCTCAGTATAATATCTCGCTAGCCCCGGATTTACAAGCACGGACGTGAACGGTTCGGTTGTCGTGGTTCCTGAGGATCGTGAACGGGACTTGCCTTTTACAGGCTAAATGTTTCAAGCGGGACATGGGCTGTTTGAATGGTTGTATCTATATACATTTGACTTTGAGTACCAACAAGGCCAAGAAGGCCAAGAAGTCGATGGGACGATGAAAAGGCGGTCACGGAGATATTTGTAAGGCTGACTTACGGATGTTGTTGGTCCGCTTGGATGGGGTGTATGTAGCTTCAAGTTCCTGAGGCTTCTTGTGGCGTGTATAGGTGTATTTATGATATTTCGACATCAATAGTTGCATTGGACGGGTTTGTTGCATACCGGAGCGATAGTAGTTAGTTTTAATACCTTCCTATTATCGATGAGTACCGCGCGGGTTACGGGAGCTTTTGTAATATCCATGTATAGCTGCAGGAGTATTATATAAAGTGACCCCGAAATTTCTTTGGCGCAGGTTAAGCTCTTTGAATGTCCATATGTTCATAGAAGCGTCTTGTTAAGACATATCTTGCACATCAACACCTTTTGAAGCAACATTTAGTAGAACTCTTAGAGCAAGCTATGTCCCAGTCTTTGTCTTGGTAGACGTACCGTCACTCAGTGATACTATCTTCTCAGCTCTTCTAAAGCCACCATATTCTCTGCTATCGAAACATCTACACACACCCCACGAAAGCGGGCATCTCGCAAGCCAACAACGCGCATTCAACTTAGAGTAAAAGTATCTTGACATTGACACTGCAATCGCTTACACGAGGCCACCAAGACCTCCCTAGACCACATAAGATTTCCATCTCGAAACTTCTCCTGGGACTCACCAACACCAGACTTCACGCCACACGGTGTATCCGAAAGCAAAATCACATCAGTGAAATGGCGAACCCTACTCTCTGCGCTTCTAGTCGCTGTCGGCGTAAACCGTCATCCCGGCCAGGCATTCCTCAGCCCCTTAGGTTAAATAACACTGGAGTAGTCGACTGATAGTATTTGTAAGTAGGTGACGAGGTTCAGAGATATAGTGTTAATAGTACTAGTACTATATTTATGCCGCCAAAGGCTCGTAAACTGTTAGAGCATTCGGTCAAGTGACGTGACGTAGCTCAGAAAACACATGACCTTTTCTCCTTTTATTTTTCTACGTAATGGTGATTCTAGTGCTACATATACTCATCAGAGGTTCCTAATCCACCATCTAGTAAGCGTGTACATACTTGACAATACTATACCGGTAGCCAAAGTCTCTTACTGGTTTACCCAAGAAACCGGCGCCAATATGTTAAGAGCACATGACAGACTTAAACCACTTCGGATATAGTATCTAATACCGTAAGTTATCGAGTCCATCATGCTGTTCTACTCTGAACCTCACTGTATCACGTGACATCGACCGTTGCCTAACCCTCAACACTACACAGACTATCAATAACCCTACCCATGACCAACGAACCTGTGTACTACACTCCTGAGTTGATTCTCACTCTAACTTGCCAGGAAACAAACGGAATACCCGGCTTTCTCGCTATGTAACTTGAGATCAATATGACTAGTGTTTGCCAGTTGCCCCCCCAAAGTACATGGTAATCTATACCTGTGCCACATACCGTCTGGAATTGAAAGCAGCAGCATCCCATGGTTGTCCAACCACAGACCCGCGACGCGTGACACAAGGCTCCACAGTAGACTACATTCATCATCAACCAGGTTTCCATGGTGCTAGTAAAGTATAGCCAGGCAACTTTGTTGACAGCATAGCCGTGGGATTCGCTGATGAGTGGCCAAAGAAATTTAACACAAGTAGACCCGGAAGATAGTCGAATCTGAGATTTCTCTTGGTAGGTTGATCGGATATATCATGCAGCGTTGTCCAAGGTGAGCTGTACAGTGATAGCGACTAGTAGGTCGTCGAGAGAGGCTTTCTCCCTTGTCCTAGTCCGCCACAGGTGACTATCCGCAGTTTTTAAATCAGCAAACGTATTGATATTGTATGGCACTTTGGAAACCGCGGGATACTAACCTGTAGTTTTTTTCCTAGTTTTGTAGACTGTAAGAAGCCTTGTTGTGGCGTTCGCCAAACACAAGTTTAGATACCCGCCTATTGCTTGTAGAACAGGTTGTGGGAGATGAATGTTTCTTGATCTCAGGGTAGCTAATAAGACACTAGAGAGTTGGTCACCGATGACTCCAAGTGATGAGAATTATCACTGAAGATGTGTCTAAAGCTCTCAGTGGATATTTGTAGATGTCGAACTGGGAGACCCTCCTCCATATACCCAATCGAGGTGACTTCAAGACACCGGTTACACGGGTCCAAACCTCTCTGGTGACATTTCCACTTTAGGCAACATCGATGGCCAGAAAATACACAGATGTACGTCGTCGCAAACCCCCGGGATATCACATTTTTGGAAAGTGCATAGGGCTGGAGAGAATCAGGCTGAAAGTCATGAGGCTATGCAACATTCAAGATCAACTTGTGGAGGCAAGGTATCCAGACAAAAAGGTGAGCCCTCGCGACAAGACGGTGTTGAGGTAGCTCAACCTGTACGGTTGATGCCCAGTTAACACGGGACAATTCATTCACACCATCATTCCGATATTGCAGAAAAAAACAGCCAAAGAATAGTCAACATTAAGATATCATGCTACCAGGGAGGCTGCGTCCCCGTAGCCTCGACCTACCCACCCTCAACTCAACCCCGACTAACCTCCACCACGGTCCGGCGGAGCCCTTCCCTTCCCCCTCGCTTCCCGACGAACCTGCCCCCAGTTCGGTAATGGGCGTGCATGAAGGTCCTCCTCGTCCCTCAAAGTCCACTCACCCGCCACCTTACGTCTCCGCGCAGACTGCCCACGAGACCCTTCATCCGCAATCTTAGACTCTGTCTTTGTGGCCGGGTGACGGCCCTTCTGCGCCCGATTCCCTTCTTCTGCGGCCTGACGCTGGGTCTCCACAATCCGGCGCTGAGCTGCGAGAAACTCCCATTGCTGTCTCTCTGCGGCATCAGCGGCGCTTTCTTGGTATGAGTAGGGCCGATGAGACAAGCCCGGCCCTCCTCTCAGTTCTACCGGTGTGTCTCCCACATCGGAGTGAACTGTGAGAGCCGAAGTCGCGCTGAAGTCACCAGAGTGCTTATATGACTTCGGCGGGAATCCCTGCATGCCAGGGAACATGAAGCTCCGCTTGGGCTTCATGATGGGGGTTTGGTGTGGACTAGGAATGACACAATAGTTAGTAAATGATTGGTGATGAATAAATATTGGAGATGGAAACTTACGGAGGCATGGTCCACTCCCCGCGTTTGGGCAGAATAAGCGGGCTGCCACCGCCGACTTTGTCGCCGTATTCGGCGTCAGGAACCAGGGATGGGGACTGGTCTCCACTAGCCTCCGAGCGTTGATGCGAGCGTTGATGTCTGCTTGATGAAGGCATCTTGTTTCCTGATGATTAGGCTGAAATCGTCAAGATAGGTGCCGGGGAAAACGAGAAAAGGAAGACAGGTGGACGAAAACACCAATGAGTAGACAAATACCACTAGTCTGGAAGCAGAGGGTAATTACATTATCAGAGGGAAGGTGCTACTGTCATACAGGCAGAAAAGGAAGGCACATCAGGCTACAGCCATGGCTTCTCAAGCCTGGTTAATATCAGCCTTGAAGAAGGAGAATAGACTCCACAGACCAGAACACCCAAACCAATATCTCAAGGTGGTTGATAGGATAGTGGTCCCTGTTCAGTTCTAGGAGGACTCCACGGCCCAAAGCCCGCCACAGCCGCAGTGACCCGACGAGAACAGGCATTGCCATGGCTCGGGATCAACGCAGGCTGATATCCGCTTCGGCCTCCGTGTCTTTTTACCGATAGGATCTAGGACCACATCGCCAGGCCCACCTGTTGTAGCCGATGGTCTGTACCATTCACCATTGACGAACACAAGCCCAGCTAGGCAAAGTGTCCTCTCGACGCCCATCACTCCATACATGCTCTTGTACTAACTCAAAATCCAACATAGGTTGCCATGACACACTCAGAACGCCCAAAGTCACAGCCCGAGCTGGAAAACCCTCATCGAATCAACTGCATACACGAAAGCGCAATGGAATGTGGCACTCGGAATACAGCTTACCCCCTGGCAATTAGTTTCTTCACAGATACCGGCGCTGACTCGGAAAAGGACCTGGTGGTGTCACCAGCGGGTGTTGGCGAGGGCCCAGTAGAAGCGGATTTGTAGGCCCAAGGGCAAGTACATCTTCTTCCACAGCTCTTCGATTTGCTGTGAAGGGGCTACACGAGGAGGTATTCATGAATCGGAGCAAACGAGCTACTCTTTAGGAACAGAAATGGTAAAGCGACCCAGGGCGAGACACCATACGAGGCTCGGCGCACTAGCGAGACGCCAGAAAATGAAGAAGACAAACTTAACATACGTTAGCTATGGACATTTACTCTATTGCATCATAAAGGAATAGTGGGCTGTCATGGATGCGATTTCAACGCAATGGGAATATTGGTTGGTTGCATAACTGAACTCGGACGTGGATTGCGGCAAGCTAATGATAGACTCTTTTTGAATAGATGCTAAATCTCACCCCGGAAACAGGAAAATAAACATAGTAACTTATACTTACTTAAAATATCCAGGATGTACGGGATATCGGCTTAGGCAGCTGTGGAATGCGTGAGATCACTAGACATGATAACATAATTTATAGCGCGTGTTGAAGTTTGCTTGATGTGTTTGATGTTTGACACACGAGATCACACTATCAGACCAAATATCTAGCTTTCTGGACATCCCAAACACCTTACTCAACGCGAAGGACATGACAGAGTCAAGAGTGATAGACAGAAGACACAGTCCTGGCTGTATGGATGGACGTCATTGTTCACCTAGTTGGTGATAGAAGCAAATAGCAAATGTCTATGTTAATGATTGGCCTATTTCAGACGATACAGCGGAGTTGCCAGAGAATGTCTGATACGAGAGAGAACGTGACCCTATATTCATTTTTGATTGTATGGGGGGACCATCCAGGCCAGCGGCTGCGTCAGATCTTTATACGCTATGCTACAAAGCTGCTTGCCACCGGCTAGAAGCGCAGAGAGAACATGTTCTCTCAACGACGCGAATTACTAGACGTAAGCCCATCCACTTCGTTTGTGCACAGCATAGATACAATACACTGGAATGGTTTGATAGATTTGATGTTATTCAATGACGGGTCTGGATACACTTGGAGCGTTCTCGTATACAGTCCCCTCTGGGTGGATGTAATAACATTAAGTTCGACCCAGCACCACGTTAGTTCGTAACAGCGTTGAGCGGGGGAACAATAAACATGCCAGAGAGATCAAGTTTCAACGGATCGGGTATCACCTTTATAGGATGGGCAAGGGTAGATGAGAGACCTTTGAGATGAGTGTTGCGGAACATAGAATCATAGTCCAACTTATCGTCCTTACCGATGGTTTGGCGGCCATTCACAATGGTAGTCTCGTGCCAGCCTGGGTACCCTCAGTGTTCCGGGGATAGCTTGATACTCGTTACGCGGTAGACCGCTGCTAGCTACCGCCGCAATGAAAGAGTCGAGAGTGTTGATTGGTCTGCGGTACTTCAACGAACGGGTTAGAGTCAACTGAATTGAACCAATCGCATTTTTCTGAACGGGAACATTAGAGGGAAAGGTATTTTGGGTGTTTTGAGTTGATAGTGAACTCACCACGTTCACTGTCATGCTTACGTGCACAGCAACTGATTCTCATAGACGAGTGCGAGATTGACTTGGATGCATTTAGGCTGCTGCTTGATTTTATCATGCAGAAACGTCAACATTTGATTTGACAAAGTTGCTTTGTTATTGTCGTGACGATCAAGTTACCGCACCGCGAGAAGTGGGAAGTAAAGTCTGACTGGAGCGGAGTTACACCTTGTAATACACCTAAAAGGTTTACAGTAATTGGCGACAGACTTTTGCTACGTGGTGTTATTGAGGTAATAGGAGAAATGGTCTATCGCCCTCATCTGTCCATGGGCGTAGAGTGACAATCTGTCTAAGGTCGGGATGTCCCTAGAAGCTTATTTCTAGTATCGCCGAGTTTGAGTCTACCTGGATGGTCTGCTGAAAAAAACAATGATCACGGACAGATTAATAACACGTCATATTATAGCATGAATGGCCAATAAAGTACCCATTGAATTCTTGGAAACGCCCAGTTATTTCAACAATCTAGCCCCACGACCGTCTAACTTGGACACGCCCTTCCAACTACCCCAATCGTATCCCCTAATGTCTCAACTGCTGCCTGTATCAGACCCCCGGGAGAAACTCGTCGGCCTGCATTTACGACCTTTGCTCTGTACCCTGGCTTCAACATCGTATTCTGGAAGCAACAAGCTGCTGCTGCCTCATACCTAATGTTGGCCTTTGGGCCGAGATGACACAGGGAACCAAATCATCCTGCGTGTTAGGATCAACAACTGGCGTCGTGGCTCCTGTGTCGGCTCGGGCGTGGCGGCATCCGGGGCGGCAGATTCCGTCGCAGTCGGCTGAGGTGGGCTGTGTTTATCATGTTAGTATGTAAGCTCTGTAACGTTGAAAGAGGAGATGAAGACCTACCGAACCATTGGGTATGGATCGACCCTTGGAATACGATCAAGAAAATAACGCCTCTTGATCTGTTCGTACTCCAAGGTGATCAATCTGCGCTCCGCGAATGTCATAGCACGGGGAGCCGCGGGAACGGGTGGGATCAGGCCCATCAAAGGAGGACCAGGTGGGCTCTGACCCAGCAAAGGGGAACTGGGTAGGTTCTCGCCCATCAAAGGGGGCGGGAGGAACGACTGAAGAGCCGCGGCAACACGATCCTCAAAATTCGAGGGGGGCTCGTCATCACCCGGAAATTGAGCGGCGGGGACAACCGGAATTTGGGCAAGATGGGGTGCAGCCCAGGGATCCTCTACCTCGACCTCGGCAAGAGGTACACCGACGGGACTGTCGTCCTCGATAAGAACGGCGTCGTTCTCGATCAGAGCAGCTTCATCGGGACCAATCTGGGCTTCCGGAGTCGCAGGCTCATTAGCAGGGCCATATGTAGCGTTGATAATGGGTTGAGCGTTGCCAGCAGAGGGGACATGAGATGGAACGGGGGGAGTCATCTTGATAAATTGTTGTTTGTCTGAAATGAGAAGATTGAAAGACAGTTTGAACACGAGAGAAAACAAGGAAGCAAACACAGGACTTAACGAAGGACTTTATAGCCTGAAAGGCACGCTGTAGCTTCAGGCGGTATTTCTGTTGTGTCAGTGGACTGGAATGGTGTATCGGGTACTTTCAGTGATACAGATATCATGTAGGCAGGTATGATGCACCTATAATATGTTGTAGTCAGTGCATTCAGTGACATGTTTCGGGGCCTACACTCTTGAGCGGCCAATCAGATTGAATCTTACGCCTATTGTCCTCGCCGAACCAACTGATATCTGGTTTGTTTTGTCCCGTGTCAACTATAAACTTCTTGCAGTATATTCCTTCCCAACTGGGTAGCCGTTAACTAACCTGGACGAAGTTGCACGACAAAATCGATGCAATTGGACTCTCCTTCCCAACTCTCTTCAATCTGGAAACCACTCGATGGTCCACTGTAGGGCCACTGGTTATAGCGACTTATAGAACATCCGCGGCCCAAGACACTGTGGGACAAACTGAATAGTTCCAAAATAGGAAATCACCACACAGTACCTGGGCAAAAATTCAAGGTAGGAGCGTTGTTGCCAATCTTCTGGAACCGGAAGGGTGTACTGGTACTACACCAGATTTTATCACACTGATAGTGGGAAGAGATCCAGAGCTCTCCAGGCCTGAAAGCCGCAGGCCAATTACCTACAGCATGCACCCTGGTATAGACCACCATCAAGCTCTGCTGGGCACAAGGACTTGGGTCTCTGGGATGAAAGCACGACCAATCAGGTTACCTATCCAGCGTTCAGCGATGTTTGCGTATATCAGTTATAGCTATCCCCTTGAAGGAGCCCCTGGAATGTTCAATGACAGGTACATGAACACCACACACACCAAGAGTCCAGACCGGCAGGCAGTCAACAACCAAGTCCTGTTAACTTATCGGCTTAGTGTATATAGTTTCCCCATGGAAAGTCACATTCGCCCGAATTCCGTTCCAATATCGGCAGCTCTATGTAGCCTATCGTGCGATTCACTGTTGTCTTCTTCTTCAGTAACCTGTTGGACGTTTAGTAGTGCACTGTCAACCTTTAGGGTCCAGGAGCACACATGAGTCTCACATGTCAGGAGATACCATTCAGGCGCGCAAAACTGTCACTTTTACATATCGGGATGATACTTATGTCCTCCTGTAATAGCATCTTTATGTGACTTTTAATACTACATTGTATACCGTGGTTGGTTCTTATGACCCCAGTGACCCAAAGGTTCCAAATTGTGTGTTTAACCCTACTGCCGACTCACGACAACCCTATCCAGGACCTCCGACCAGTGTATCTGCAATCTCTGGCACTCTCGCGGAGTGTCGCTTCATCTGAAGCCACATTCACAAACTTTGCGACGTACTACAAGGGAGTTCTCAGTAGACAGCAAGAGACGAAGAGGTTTACAAGGAGAAAGCTAAGGTAATGGATCTGTGCAGAGTGCTCCCTCTCATTCTATCTTATCGATGTCAAAAAGCAATCTGTTGTGAATATTGTGAACGCACATGCGCGCCATTCAGTCATTAGCTACAGATGGATTCCAAGAGACAAGCCGAACGGCTAGAGTATAGTCCGGGGTAGATACGTCCTACTAGGAGATCGAGTACGTATAGGAGGTTCGCTCAAGTTGGGATACTTTGATGGGATGCCCGGAAATCCGAGATGTTGTTTAAGGAGCCAAGTCACGTTGTTTGGTAGTTCGGCATTGTCCACTGCTTCCCTGCCAGATAGAATGATGTATAAAATACCTGGTTCGATGGACATACAGTTCCAGTGTATATCAAACAAACCCGTTTCTCATCACTTCTGCAAACTGTGACGTCCGTCATTATCAATTGTCGCTAGTTCCTGAATGACTCTTCGAACAGTATTCCTGGCAACATTATGCCTGGAAGACAGAGTCATGCTTTGATGCCGTAGTCTCTACGATGTATTTTAACAGCATGGTACACCTACGTTACACATACCTTGATGACTATGCAGCGTGAGTAACGAAACAACTATATGCACGATAATTACTCTCCGCAGCGTTGTATGAACACTATTTCTTGATATATCAATTTCTATCAATAATGCTAACGACTGGGCGACTAGTCACGACTGGCTGCAAGGAATTGTCCCGTACACTGGAAAATGCGATCCGATTTTGCAAACGAGAAGTCGGCAAACTGGTTTCAATTTGAGCTACCCAGGATGAAATACATAGCCTGGCAACAAAAAAGAGAACCATTGTCCCTAGCAGCCGCCCTCCTCTTCTTCATTTTCCACAAGGCGGCCCTACTCTACTCAACCATCGCTAGTGTGAGCCCCAGGGGCCTAATATGGAACAAATCTGTTCTGATAGATCGGCTAACTATCACTAGCGGTGTTGCTTCACACTTGCGGTTTCACCCCTCTGCGGTGTGAGGCCTCTGTAATGTGAGGCCTTTGTGGCAAACCTTCTGTGTGCGAGTTTGACATTGCATCCGGCTCAGTCTGAACCGCGGTACTTTGCAATTCGACAGCCAAGGCACCACAACGGCATATACATGGGCGACTTGAAGCCATCGTAGGACCGCCGACTTCGGTTGTTGGAGTGTAGATGTTACGGTATCTGGTGAGCTCGCCGCTTCTAGAGTTTCGTTGTTAGTAGGCAACACAAATATGAAGTTTGACGGTAGACGGTATCTTACGCTTCCATTTCATCTGCACTTCTCTGGAGTTTGTCGGCAAATGCAGGCCATTTCCCCATGCTCTCCGCCCAGTTGCTGTCTCCGTTATTACGGAAATCGTCGCGGATCAGCCCCCAGGCCCGTTTGACCACTCGCGTAGGGACGCCACGCAAACTTCCAGCCAAACCCCGTTTGAGATTGTCGTGGAATGTCCGGCGGTCAGGAAAAGGCGGAATCGTCTCTTCACATTCAAAGCCCTCGTTATCTGAGTCCTCACCGAAACCCGGTTGGATCTCAGGTGTGCTAGGATTGGAGTTGACCGAGACTTTACGGGGGCTGCGATCCAGTAGGTCAGATTCCAGCAGCGTACTATTGACAGGACCCGGGTTCAGAGGAGTGGAAGCCCTATAGTTGACTTGTTAGTATGGGATACAGGACGAAGCTCTACGAGTGAAGATTTCTTACTCCTTGGCGATGGAAATAAGCCGTTGTAGGGTTGAGACTGATAGCGGGGAGTCGGTTGTCGTGGCATTCATCGCAACCTCTTGTGCATTTTCCAAGTCCCGGACGAGCTTCTCCCAGGACACTTGGACGAGATGATTTGGTAAGCTGCGCAAAAGCAAATCCGAAACGCGCTGAACAGTCGCATCTACAATTGGGTGGCCTTGGACCGAGGAGATCCCATGCCCGCGTGCTGAGACCCTGTGATCCAGGTGCATCTCAAGATCCTCCGTATTGTCAACCGCCGTGTTTCCGGACTTGGTCGAGGTGCCTGAGATCTGACGTGTCAACTCGGGGTTAGGTGCTGTGTGTTTTGCATGACGAACATGCTCCTAGTAGGCAAAGTTAGGGACCAAGTCCAGTTATTTGCTTTCAATTGATAATGTGCCTACCTGGTCCACAGCACGCTCTGCTTCTGCTGCACACTCTGCCTCTACCGCAAGCTGTGCCTGTTCCATCGCCAATCGACATGCGAACTTGTGTAAACTGAGATCACTCAGATACCATTGAGGTTGCTTCTTGCCTTTGCAACAGAACAGAAGCAAATTTGCCAGCGATTGGGTAGCGTCATCGTCATCGCAACGTTCAAGATGCTGACCGGGGAAAAGGGGGAAAAAGGGCTTCGCGTCAGAATGGTTGACTGCTGAAATGTATGGGTATGACATGTGATCCTCAATGAGATATTCCATCTCGCTGCTGAGATAAGGATACAGCTTGTCAAGACCCATTAGATTCAGCCATCCCGCGTCAAAGGAGAAAGTGTGCCGGAGCGCAAAAATGCGCTTGATATCGTGGGTTGCGAAAATACGATTCATTATGAAGTTTAAAAGGTTAATAGAAGTGGTTGGATGTGATTGCTGTTGATGGAGTTGAATGTTGTTCGAGAAGACAAGTTTTTAGAAAGGCAGAGATGAAGAAGAAGGTTTGGGCAATGAATGATTAGACCAAAATATCATTCACAGGCTACCCTCTGGAAGCTGGAGCGATTTCGCGCCTAACTACCCTAATCTGGGTGTGACTAGCGCTGTGCTGCCTTCAAATTAATCACAGCAACTTCCCAGACCGGAGATGGTGGATGTGAGAGTACTCGTTGTTTACAAACTGACCCCGGTGTCTAACCCATAGGAAACTACCTACGGAGCTCTGAATATGTGCCACAGAGCAGATGCCCAGAACTCTCAACGTGCCGTAGCCTTGTAGAGTTTGGGCTCTATTCTCCTCTGGCCAGTTATCCAAGACTCGGAAGATAAACATATATCTACCAAGCATATGGGATGCCATGGTAGTCGGTTGCCTTGTTCATGCTCAGATATTTACGAAGTAGTGTCGTAGAACTCAGGTGTCAATCCATACAAAACGTCAAATATCAGCTCGGCTGTTATTCTTTGTAAATGATTGTCTACGTCACTCTGACAGTATTCTATTCCCTGTGGTCGTTTCACAGTGGGGTTATGTACCCTAGTGAAACTTTTGAAGCAATTGGTGATTGCCGGATTGGGAATAACGCAACGACATCAACATGATGACCTCAATACCTGTCCCGGTGAAACCGATAAAAGTTCCATTGAAAAGTGCACATTTTGTATCAATGATCATACCAAACATAGTAACTACGAATGTCCACCACATTGAGGCCGTCTGAGCTACACTTTTGTGGCGACGCTCTTTCGCCCACACACACACACACACGTTACACCATAATATCAATCACCTTGTAGGGTAGTTGCCGTGATTATTCTGGGTTTTCTTTTTTTTTTGTGTCTCGTTGTTACTTGGCCGCTGAAAACTTAGGTTACCACACCCAGAGGGACCATATTCCTTTCTTTCGTTCTGGTGATTCGTGCTCTTTTTTTCTCTTTCTTCTTCTTCAGTCACATCATCAACGGGTTTCACCATTGTTTACTTTCGTCAACCACAACCTTCACTAGCTATAGTTTAACCTCCGGTTCGCATCCATCGCGCAAGTTAAATATAGTCTCCGCGAAAATCTTTTTTCCGCCTCAGTAGTAAGTTCATTTTCATCCGTCCACCAATCAAACTAATGACGTTGAATGCTAACGCAAACGATGTTTAGCAAACCCGATCAAATCTCAACACTTCCATCCACGCCATAAGAGCTTCATTTCTCTATATCCCGCGAATTACTATCAGCCCGACTAAGACTTCCTCTGTCCCAACTTCCAAGTTCTTTTAGACACGAATATCCATCATGTCATCCCAGCAGTCCGGCAGTTCTTGGGGCCAGCAGACATCCCAGGATAACAGCTCCCAGGGCAACAGCGGCTCTTCCCAGGGCCAAGGTTTCGGTGGCCAGAGTTACGGCGGCCACACCACCGTCTATGGTAACGGCCCTTGCGCATGTTGCACTTCTAGCGGCGGCGGCTCCTACGGCCCCAATGTCACGGAGGCCGAGAAGCGCCATTAATGTTGCGATGGCCTTCCGCTACTGCTCATTGGCAATTGATGCCTTGTGAAGTTTCCTTTGTTACGTGTCGTGGACTCGTTTTGTTTTATGTGGGATTGGAATGTCAATATACCCCAAGCAGCCATTCCTTGACCGACTGTCCGCTCCTTGTGTTTTGTTTTGATTGTTTCCTTTCTTTTGTCGTGCAGTTCTATTAATTGTTCATCATATTGGCTATTCATAGTACCGTCATAGTAGTGCATGTATAGAATGGTTTTCACAAAACACTGTTTGTTTGTTGAATGTAAATCGAAAATCCAGCGATTATGTTATCATCGCCCTGGTAGGTTGCCGCCGCGATCACAGACACCACCCAGGCTTGGATGTATCAAACAGCATGATCACTTGTAGCAGGGTGTTTCTTGACCCTCATTGGCCAAGGATGAAGGCACACCCGCCTGTACTACGATCATTCAGACAGTTTTCAGTTGGTAATCCGGTACGTTTGTACATGCATAGGTTCTGATATAATATGGAAATGAAAACGGGATTCTCTTCTAACCCTCTTTCTATTATCTGCGGCTCATGTTGCTTTAAGCTATGTGTTAGCTCGATGACGTCACAAAAGTGATCCCTCCAAAGGAGTGTGGATTTGATCAGCCGTGGGAGATCATGTTTCGATCTGTTGCCCGACTATTGTGATGTAAGGGTGCTTAATATCTTGTGAATATAGTCTCTCTATCCCTCTCTTTCTCTCTTCTTCTCTTCTTCTTCTAAATAGATAACTGAACATACACCCATTTCCGCCCACCTTTCCTCCGGACAACGCACCCGCACCCACTCTGTTTCCTCATCCAAGTTTCGACCCCCCTCCTCGATCCACTGCTTCGTTCCAAATCCTGTATCTCGAATGAAAGTCGCCAGAGCCTCCTTGCCCTTGCTACTTTGGAATAAGACCTCCAGCCGAGGGATCTGAGTTCCCATGGACATGAAGGCTTGTTTCCTGGCTGACTTAAACCTTGGACACTCGAAAAGAATATGGAACACCTCCTCTTCTTCTCCTCCGCACACTCTACAGACGGCATCGTCCATTTTCCTCGCATTCCTCAGGAAAGGTAGGTAGTAGCCTTTCCCCAGCTGCAATTGGAAATAGGCTGAGCTGACAGCTTCTGATGCCGCTATAAGTTCCGCCTCTTGTGTATACCTCGCAACAGCCTTCTGTCTGGTAGACCTCCACAGTACCGGCCCGCCGGCTACGAAAACCACATATCCTGTTGTTGACCTGGCGTCTGGTCCGTCTGCCCACGTGGCATAGGCATATACACAGATAGCTATTGGTTCGTCTTTCGCTCTATTCTCTGATCCGGGGTGGTACGATATTTTGTACTCCTTCGTCCCGGACAAGTACCGCACTAGGTGCTCCATTGCTGCCCATGCTTTCTCGGTTGGTACTTTGAATTTCTCAGCTAGGCTTCTCACCGCAAATGAAATGTCTGGTCGTGTGTTGATCCCGATGTACAGCGCTTTTCCAACGACCGATCTGAATAAACTGACGAGCTCCTGTTCTAACAACCTTTCCGATTCGTTCTTGACTTGCCAAAGTTTCGTATCAGCCTGCTTGGGCGGAATGGGTTCGAATGCTGGACTGCAGCCTGAGAATTGTTCAGCATCTCCAGCTCATCGCTGTCGATGCGGATATGCTGCATAGTAGCCTCAATGCCCATTAGCCAGTTGGAGTAACCCCCAATGTCCTCTAGGACTTACTCATCCCGGGGCCAGCAAGCCTCCCGGATATCACGAATGTCGACCTTGATCTGTTCAGGGCCGGCACCGGTCTCAACCTCCGCCTTCGTTTCCTTGGCCTGGCGACTGCTCGATACCCTTGGGCGTTCGACATG
>LCZG01000063.1:53519-64702 GCA_001483325.1 Huntiella savannae | reverse complement strand
GGAAACCACCGGAGTATTCGGGCAGGTGGCCAGGGACGAGGAAGATCGAGAATGGAGTTGGGGAGGAGAGAAGGGCCGTGAGATTAAAGATGGGTACCGAGGAGGCATGATTCAGGAGGATTGAGGAGAAGGATCAACGACGGACATCAACAGCGAGCACGGACGACAACTACTACCGACGACTGAAAGCGACGACGAGGACGAACACCGACTACCTACGACACCGATCAACGATAAACTCCGACGACAATTGAAATCCACGCATGAGGCCGACAAGCGAGAAGCATCACAGACAGAAAGCCGAAATCACGACGACTACCGACGACAACGACCGACGACGACGACAACAATCGACACAACACGACGCCGAAAGCCAACAGTTGGAGCCTTCGGGCTGTTAGTCTACGGGCTATGGGGTTTGACTAGTGTCTGGACGCGTTCCGGCACTTGGTCAACGGTGGTGCCAGCATTCACGCCGGGGGGTGTGTACGCACCTAACCGGCCGTTCGTGTGGGGGACTGATGGCTTTACGGGGGTTCACCTTGTTACTACTTTGTTTCTCTTAGTTTGGCCGGTTGTGGGGGTCTTAGACCGCTGGGGTTCGATGTCATCTTAGATGACTTCGATTGGGTTTCCAGGTAGAGTCGGTGGCGATGCCGACTCTGCGGGGCACGCACCGGCCAACCACTTTTCCTTTCTTCTCTTTTGTTTCTTCTTGTTTGGCCGGTTGTGGGGGTCTTAGACCGCTGGGGTTCGACGCCATCTTAGATGGCCTCGATTGGGTTTCCAGGTAGAGTCGGTGGTGATGCCGACTCTACGGGGCAAGCACCGGCCAACTTCTTTTTCGTTCTTTTTTGTTTCTTTTTGTGTTGGCCGGTTGTGGGGGTCTTAGACCGCTGGGGTTCGACGCCATCTTAGATGGCCTCGATTGGGTTTCCAGGTAGAGTCGGTGGTGATGCCGACTCTACGGGGCAAGCACCGGCCAACTTCTTTTTCGTTCTTTTTTGTTTCTTTTTGTGTTGGCCGGTTGTGGGGGTCTTAGACCGCTGGGGTTCGACGCCATCTTAGATGACTTCGATTGGGTTTCCAGGTAGAGTCGGTGGCGATGCCGACTCTACGGGGCAAGCACAGGCCAACCACTTTGCTTCATTTTTATAGATAATATTACTTGTATACTACCTGCGCTAGAGTGATTTCCCTTCAATCCATACGTGTAGCTGCTCAATCTCGTCGTTACATAACGTCTCCTGCCACAAACCTCTACTCCGCTCACTTTCACATGGTCCCGGCCTACGTTGCGGGACAATTCTGGTCGTGATGAACTTCCAATGTATGCAAGCCTCTACTTGGACGGACAAAAACCCAATGCATGTTCCCTTAGTTGTAATGGACTATAAGGTGAGATGGACCAAGTTACATACGACGCCTCATATACAAGCGGGCTCTGCAAAGCAAGATCATGTCTTCAAGGCAACCGGGACACCCCAAAGTCTGGTTCTTGATTATTGAACCGTCCCGGTCTCTAGATCAACCCGTGAGCTTCTTGGTTGCGTCCATCGTAGTCCCTGTCGAAAGCGTACTGCACCTTAACCCCATTTCCCCGTGCCTTGTCATGCTCAGGCCATTGTCCCCAATACTACAGACGTTGGTAATTCACCTGTCACGCCGTTGGCTGTTAATATATCTAATCGCTAGCCTCCAGCTCTGAAGCAAACTAACGGTGCGGCTGTTCGTTGGAAAGAACCCAGTCATACTTGATCTGTCCAAGATGCTGGTCTAGTTGATGCGGCCTGTGATCCGGTGATAGAAACATTAGCCAGGCGATAACGACCACCGTTGTGACACTCGGAATACCATTTTAACTTTTTTGATGAGATCCAGACTACCCAAAGCTCCCGGTGCCGAACTCGTCCTAGATTGCCGGTCAATACGTCCGTAGCTCAGGTCCAACGTGGTGACATGTGTGGTACTGGTATGTGATCTTCATCTCTTCCATAACCTCTGTTTCCTCGCCACAGCCTACTTAGTCCATTCACTTTGGGGTTGGACCCGGTGCGCGACTCCAGGCGTTTCACCTAGACTCTGAAAGTACGAAGAGACATCGTTTCGATATGCATATATCGAAACCAAGCCGCCGTCAAGAACACCCCGGTACATGCATTGACCCGGCCGGGGGTGGACCAATAACCCTAATACCTGGTATATGACCCTAACAAACAGCTCTATGAAATCCGGTCCATTCTTCCAATACCCAAGAATATGTTGTGTGGGAATTGCAGATGGATGAATCACCAGCAGTCACTTTTAACATGCACGATACTAGATGTCCTACTGACACAAAGTTAGCGTTGCTTCAATAAAGTCGGCTGTCGCATTCAAGACGACACGCTATTTGGTTAGGGTTCAGCTTACACGAACCTAGTATATGTGGAGATGCCGAGCTTTTACTCTGTTTAACCTTTTTCCGTGATTGTTGTAGCCCCACTTCTGCAATATCACGACAGACTTGTGGTTGTGCAGTGGCGCTCCAATCTTGTCCATACCGCATCTTACTAATCCGGTTAAACCATTCACGAGATGAACTACTCCGGGAGCTTTGAACGTCATTCCCATCCCGGATACGAAGTCGTGTCAGTAATGGGAGTGTGCAAGAGCCTTACTTGGGGAACGTACAGAGAATTTGGTCGCGATGCTAAAAGAGTCACCATGTTATGTTCCACGGGGTCCCGATTTATCGTTTGCTCTAATGACAACGATTGAAATTGCATGCATCGTCGTCTTTTTCATCCCTTTCACTCTAGAGTTTACTGTCGTACCCTTAAATCTTCATATGATCCATTCGTTAGTGGAAAATACTACGAGGGAAGGTTCCGTTATTATAGTCCACCCAGTAAATAAGCATTCCGAGCTTTCATTGTCGCGTTTGGACCTTCGTAGCATCGGGCCGCCACCGGCTAAACGCATTCGCCTCAACAAGCCAAATTTGCGTTAGTAAGAAATCCACCATCGCCTATCGTTTAACAAGGTTTCGAATTCGGGGCATCAGCGACACTCGATCTTGACGAGTTTAAGGGAGGGACACAATCTGAACATCTACGACAAAGTGGATCTGTCTAGAGGTACTTTGCATCATTTTGTTAAAATCCTGGTAGGGGAGATTGAGCCAGAAGAATACTATCATGAGATGAGACATATAATATATCGGTCCATGCATCTTGATAGACGCCACTGACCAATCAATATTCCCAGACTCCAAGCAGGTAGTGTGTATGGCGACCTCTTGATAATCGGTTTTCTAAAGGAGCTGGTCTAGGTCTCCAGTGCTCGTAGTGGTAGTTAGTTGCTAGACTTTGGAGACAGGAATTTGAGATTGACAGTGATTCGTTGAACACAATACAATCCATCTTCTATGTGTAGATCCACCACGGGCGTAGCAGAAGCGAAGTATGCAAACAGAGACGAAACTACAGGTCTATTGAGGCTGACCAAAGCCATAGTGTAAACATGATTCACTCGGAGGCATCGGCCTACGACTGCGTTAGGTAGATTGCGGGGTCTTTGAACTTGTTCATTTGGGGAGCTATATGAGAGATTATAGACATTCAACATTATATAACTCCCAACATGACATTAGGCCATGCCACATGATCGTAGACGACGCTCCTCCCCACCTACACCACTAAATCCAGGAAGCCAACCTCCAGGTTAACCTCCAAACACTGCTCTTGCGCGTTGCTTAACTCTCTCTGTGCCCTCGTGAACCTGGTCGAAGAAAGTCGCCCATCTGAGGTTGTCCGATGGCTTGAGCCTAAGCTCTGCTTGGATTCTCTTGTCAAGTGATTCTCGGGCCATGTAAACGGCATCTTTCTCAGCCATCCTTGCATTGAGGGCAAGACCGCATTTCTCCAGAACAGCCATGTGTAAGTCCTGCCCCTCGTGAATATCGCGTAGTGTTAGATGGTCTCGATGCATCAATACCCTGGCTTCATGGGTGGATACTCCCCACTCTGCAATCAACGGTACCGTACATCTATCAAGACGCTCACCGGGGTTCAAGAGCCATTGGAAATTCTCGTGGTCAAGGGGATTGCACATGGACACCCCGAAAAGGGCTCCTTTCCAAAGCAACCAGTGAAGCGCATGGCCTAGAAAGCATCTATGAAACAGGTCGACAATAAGTAGCCAACCGTACCGAACACCATACTGGAGTATACGACCACAAAAAGCATGAACACTCGTGAATATCAATTGACCATTCTCAACACGACATACCCGGTCTTTGGTATTGGCATAGATGGAGCGTGATCCATCAAAAAAGCCCATGGTGTGTAGGCTAGGAAATTCCGGAAAGAAGGGCAGGTTTAAGAAGAATGTGGTTTTCGGCGAGAATTCCAGGATAGTAGACGATATCGACAGACTGGGTGAACTTTGAGATTGTCCAAAACGAATCGCTTCCATCGCCTCGGTTCGAGCCTCGAAGGAGCCGATCCGGTTCGCCAAGGTCTCCGTTCTACGTGTTGAATAACAGTTCACATTGTTGATCGATTGAAGAACCTCTGCAACCTTCTCATGTCTGAATCTTTCTTCAGCAGTATTCGGTTCAACTGCAACATCATCTTCATGGTGGCATTTGACACTGAAGCCCGCCCACGGCTCACACATTTCTGTGCCAAGTGAGAAAAGGTTGACGTGTTGAGACGATCGCCACGAATTGGTAGGGCTGCTAATACATGGCTGACTTAGACGTCGTATGTATGGTGACCTGAAAAAGAGACGCTGGATAGCAGTGATACGGGATCCCAGTGGAGAAATGTCAGGAGTGTCAACTACAACACCATGTGTCCAACAAAACTCTTCGGATGCAAGTAGTGACAATGCATGATTGTGATCGCGACAATTGATTATCCCGTCTCTTGGATTGATCCGGTGCCAATGAATTATGGCTAAAGCTATTCGCGCGGTAGCCATTAACTCCGGCGAGACTTCCATGGTAAAATCAATGGACTGTCTAGATGAGATGAATGTCGTCAAGTTCTGAGGGGCGCTATCAAAGCACAAGTAGATGGCGTTATGTGGTCGTGATAGCTTCGAGATCAATCGTGCGCAGCGGGTTTGAGCGTAGGTTCTTGCAGCCTCTGGGGCATGTGAAGAAGTGGCGGACCTTATTCGAGGTAGGTTGGGCGTAAGATAACAATCGCTACGACAAGTACAATGCGGATTCGGGATTGATGTTAGGAGCGCAGATGAAGGAAGTTAATAATGTATATTTCAAGAATAAGAGTCGCTTAGGTACCGCTGTGAAATCTTGCCGATTTCTCCTGACTAGTAGGGCCAAAGTGGATCTATCTAGATTTATAGATTGAAGGCTATGTATTTTGTTTTGGTCAGCCGTCACCCACTCTTCTTGGCTGGTGCTCGTTACTGCCATTTATAAATCCAGCTCTCGATGAAGGCGAAGAACATAGATCTTTGCAATTACATCGCATCTCGGCCTACTCCCTACACAAAATATCATCCTGTGCCCAAGTAACTACTTGGGTCAAGGTGGTTGTATTTTTCGTCATTCAGTTATTGTCTGATCAGTTGTTTATCTGGTAGAGCAACAGAAGAAGAGATAGAGAGACTATACCCTCCACATATTACGCTCCAGTTTGCCTAAATACGGGGCCCAGGGAAGTACCGCTGCATCCAGAAGATGGATCTTTTGGGCTTTGTTGTTGGTCTCAGTGATATCAGTGACTCTATATGGTGCTGGTTACACAATGCAGGAGAAGAGCGACGGATAGAGCGTTCGAGCTTACGACGTGTAATGTGGACGACAGACTGACCGTAGTGTCTGGGCCACTTCGCCCTGGCGCACCTATAGATCTAATGGCGTGAAGCTTTCCCACAATCGGGCTCGTATCTTGGCCTAATCGTCTGTATAGCCCCTTTCTCAACGCAACTTTACCGTCCGAAACCAAGAATATTGATGAATGATGCGGACAGTTTGTTTGCACACACAATAATTATTTTCACGAGGGTGGCTACCCTTGGATGTCAGAAGCGGGATACGCATGACGCCTTTTGGTTTCGATGTAGCGCGTGAACGTTTGTAATCGCTGTCCGGGTTTGGGTATTTACTATACATGATGCAGTGATTTCACACGGACTACAGTGAGAAAAGAAAATTACTAAACATTACTTTCATATTTAGAGGTCGAGTAGGTATGATCTTGGTGATCCCTCATGAGACTTGTCTATCTAGTAAAAACAAAACAAGATTAAACCTGATCTTTCATGCCAAAAGATCACAGCCAATGGTGCAAACAAGAACATCAAGGCGGCCATCTCATACATGATTTTGCCGTGAGCCCGTTCAATATATTTGAAGATCTCGCCTTTAAACTCCCCGCGGTTTTTATTGATCAAGACGTCCACTGGTCTTCAAGAGTAACCACTTCATACCGAACAGTCGGTTGGCTAAACGATATGGCAAATTCATTGTACTTGGCTCAAGAACTGCGATTACCGCAAGGCTCAAACGGTAGCAGACAAGGCAAGACAACCAGCTCACCAAACAGATTGGTGCAGACATAAAAGGGTTGACAGCCTACCAACTCCAGGGGCGGCAATCAAACTGGACACAACACCCATGATCCGGTTCAGCCCAACGACGATACCGCTACCAGTATTGCGGTGAGCCGACTGAAGGACCTCGGGCGTGTAAGCGAACAACACGGCGTAGTACATGTTGATTGCAAATCCAGTGAGACAGGCGAACACGGTCTCGGTTGTGCTGTTATGCACAAGGAACAGGTAACCCAGCAGAAACAGGCACGAGAAAGCGGCCGACAGCGCCATGGTGTAACGCCGACCGAGGAAGCGGCGGTTACACGGGTAACCGGCCAGAAGAGGACCTGGGAACGCCGCCGAGTTGGTGATGGCGTAGTTGGTCCAAACCTGCGACGGCGACACTTCTTGCTCGGCACCGCGGAGCTTTGAGTATTCCGGAAGGAATACGTAGAAGAGGGGATACGCAAGACCGATGCTGCCCCACTTTAAGGTTAGGAGCGTAGAGCTCCATGCCATCTTCCGGGTGCCAAAGATACCCTTGATATGGCGGGTGATATCGGACAGCCGGAACCCGCGCTTCTTGGTGCCGTCCGTGGCAGTTCCCGCAACCTTCCCACACGACTCCAGCTCCTTCAGGGTAAGATCGCCTTGCCGGTTATACTTCTTGGCGATACCCGTCAATGTCTTGACGACCTCTGCATCCCTACCCTGAGTAATCAGGAATTTGGGAGTCTCGTCTAACCGGAAAGCAAAGACACGGATTAGCGACAACAGCAGGACGAGTCCACCGTTGACGATGAAGACCGTCCGCCAGCCGAGGTTGTTCGCGCGGGTGCACGTTTCGACATCGACACAGTTGAATTCTTCCGGTGCTAGAAAGGAAAGGTAGGGGTTAGCTATGATCTTCCGATGGATTGCCGTATTTGGTTTCATCAGCGGTGTAACTTTAACATGTGAGACATACCGAGAAAGATCCACGATACCAGACCGGTGACGGCCTGGCCCAGACCCCACCAGCAAGCCATAGAGCTCAAAACCCAGGAATACTTGCTGGGAAAGTACTCCAAGAAGACGGTCACGTCAAGGACCAGGTTGCCGCCAATGGTGAACCCGATTAAGGACACCATTGCACCAAGGAGACCCCAGTTGGGCATGCCACCTGCAATGCAGCAGGCAACGGCACACCCAATTAGGGTGACATTAAACGCAAGCTTCCGACCGATGGCATCGGCCGAAAACCCCCAGAAGAGGGCACCAAGGAACAGACCGGCGAAAAGGCAGCAGTTAAGCATATAGCGAAACCCTACCTGCCCGAACTCCAGAAAGGCGGGAGCCGCAACCACAGATTGAATAAGGACAATCTGTGAGTCGACAACATAGCCAAAGCCATTTAGACAAAACAGCTTGGCGTGATACGGGGTAAACCCGATCTGGTCAATGGCCTATCAAAAAATCAAAATGTTAATGAATGGATTACAAGGAATATATCTAAAACATGATCAAGAACCATCAAGTAATGTCGCAACAGGATACAGTTGTAACCGAGTCCTGTCTTGACGATTCAAATGTAAGGAAGATGGCGACAACAAAACTCGAGAATACTCACGTCATTGACCACGGATTGCTGCTCAGCCACATCGGGCTCTTCCCGCCACTAAGTACATCTGCCTTCTGGCAGATCGATTCCGAGTGTCCAGTGTCCTGAGAGGACACCGACTCCGGGGAAGAGCCCGAATAATAGCCCTGGTGAGAAGACCTCACTAGAGCGACGTTTGTCTCCCCCATGTTGCTGAGTTTCAATCAATCTCTTGAAAATAGCAAGGCAAATGGAAGTTGATGTTCCAAACGACCAAGGCTGGTTGTCTGGGTCGAACTGTAAAGTTCCGAGATCGTGCTCGGAACTCGGGATCAGCGAAGTGAAGGTAAAGAATAAAGTGTTGTTGAGCAGCATCGATGGCGGTTGAAACTAGCTGGACCTGAGGCACTTTATATAGTTTTCGAAGGTGCCAGTCCAGATCAGAATGCCGAGCTTATGGCCACATACATCTTTGGTCGAAACTTGAGGGACATTCTGAGATTCTTCTCACAAGCATCTATGTTAATGGGATGATGGGATATGACAGACTCCATACACGGTAGACACCGCAACGGATAGATCTCACATGTTCAATACAGACGATATCACTGTGTCATCCGGTCAAGCGGGACCAATGGAACGGGTGCTCAACCTACGACACCTGACTTTGAGTTCGCCTTGCCATCACTACATATCGGAGCAACGGTGTTAAATATAATCCAAAGGCGAGATCAGACACCGTGTCGGTCATCTGAGAGACCTTTCAGCTTCGTCCGTTTAGTGAGTGTAGGGCAAAGACGAGGTGGGCCGGTTCGTATGTTTGGCTCAAATTCCCTGGCGGGCTTGAACCGTATCTTTAGACGTAACTAATACGACAAAGTTCCCGAGTCGGCTAGCACTACATGGATTTCTAGACGTGCCGCTTGTCTGCCGTGAACTTCCAAAAGTAAAGTCACTGTGATATCGGTGACCTTTCTATACAGAGACATGGTTGTTGCGGCTGTCTCTCTTTCGGGCACCGCACCTTAGGAGCATGTCGGGTTCATTGGAAGAAAGAAGCTTTAAAAAGACATCACAATTCACGGTGCCCTTGATAGGTCGAAACGTGAGAACCGACCACGGCAGTTTCTAGAATATAGACCAACATCTCGTCAGAATTTGATATAATAGCCCGGTGCATCAGACTGCTGCTGGGACTAAATTGAGCCAAGACTTTCTCGACAATGGACATGCATGTGGACGGCTCGGACTAAGCCGAAATAAAACGGACGCCAGCACCGTAAGGGCTCTCATTGCAGTCTCTCTATGGGCAGACTATTAGTTGGAAATGTCAGTGATAGCACCTCGAGCTGCCGTGCGTCTTTATGGACGACTCGTGGGTGTAACTCCCGCCGTCATTATGTACCCTAACCCTACCGATAACATGGTTGTCACCAGTGTAACTTGATTCTTGAGTTTACATTTCTTTTAAGTATTCCACACACATACGACCATAGCCTGCGGAAAATACGGGGTCCCGTCAACTTGATTCTTGAGTGAAACAGTAAGAATTTCAATTGAGCACACACATCCTGTTCTAATTGGATTTATTAGGGCGATGTACTTGTGTGGGGAGTTATTGTACGACGACGACATTACGGGCTGTGAGTCGAATGCAGCTGGCGAACCACTGTGTATGCACTTTGTTAAACAATAGAGGAGAATAGCGACAGATAGAGTGGTATAGCTTATGACGTGTGATATCGACCGTACACTAAACGTAGTGTCTGCGGTATTCCACCCTGACATGCTGTGGAACTGTACGGAACAGATAGTTGGATGTATTCATTCAGTATCAAAAGGGGTATCGCGTATCACTCATCTATATAAACATTGCCAACCAACAAGACCCACTTATTGGTTTTCAAACCCTTCACTGACGTCACCACAGGCTGACACCTATACAGGTCTAGTGCCGTGAAGCTCTCCCATGATCGGGCTCATATCTTGGAAGAACCATTCAGATATCCCCTGTCTCGATGCAACTTCGCTGTTCGGCAACAAGACGAATATAAAACGCTGCATGCAGTTTGTTTGCACACACAACACGGATGGATTCGAGGGCGGCTACCCTTGGATGTTAGAAGCGGGATACATATCACGCCTGTCGGCTTCGGTATAATGCATGAAAAGTTTAGAATCACTGTCTAGGTTTGGGTATCTGCTATACATTATGCAGGTATGTTGCACAGAGACTTCAATGAGAAAAGAGAGTTGCTAAATATTGCTGTCATATTTAGAGAACAAGTAGGTAATATCCTAGTGATCTCTCATGAGACTTGACTGTCTAGTAAAACAAAAGACAAAACAAAGGTTGAACCACATCTTTCATGCCAAAAGATCACAGCCAATGATGCAAACAAGAACATCAAAGCAGCCATCTAATCCATGATTGTACCATGAGCACGTTCAATCTGTGTGAACATCTCGCCTCTAAACTACAGGCGGTATTTTATTGATCAAGAGCTGCGATTGCCGCAAGGCTCAAACGGCAACAGACAAGATAGGACAACCAGCCCACCAAAAAGACTGGCACACACGTAAAGGGGGGCAGACAGGCTACCAACACCAGCGGCAGCAATCAAACTGGATACCACACCCATGATCCGGTTCAGCCCAACGACGATACCGTTACCAGTAGCGCGGTGAGCCGAGGGAAGAACCTCGGGCGTGTAGGCGAACAACACGGCATAGTACATGTTGATGGCGAATCCAGTGAGACAGGCGAACACGGTCTCGGTTGTGCCGTTATGCACAAGGAACAGGTAACCCAGCAGAAACAAGCACGAAAAAGCGGCCGACAGCGCCATGGTGTAGCGGCGACCGAAGAAGCGGAGGTTACAAAGGTAACCGGCCAGAAGAGGACCAGGGAATGCCGCCGAGTTGGTGATGGCGTAGTTAGTCCACACCTGCGACGGCGACAGTTCCTGCTCGGCGCCACGAAGCTTCAAGTATTCTGGAAGGAATACGTAAAAGAGGGGGTAGGCAAGACCAATGCTGCCCCACTTTAAGA
>LCZG01000063.1:22427-34305 GCA_001483325.1 Huntiella savannae | reverse complement strand
ATCGCCGTTCAGCACCCGCCCGTGCAATCCCTCAAACGCACTCAGCACCAACGGTTACGCGCAGTCGCAAGCAATTCCCCGTTCAGATCACCGTTCGAGGAAACAGGAACCAGGTCATGTGGTCAATAGGGGAATGACTGATCATGGCTGTGAAGAAAGCTCAGCGGAAATACAATTGCGGCTTGGCGCCATCACTGGAAACGGTGATGTCATTCCAGCGCAGTCCGGCTTTGTTCGATCGAAATGCGTTGGAATGCCGGACTTTCGGCGGGTTTACAAATCCGGATATTCTACCCAAAACACCATGTTTTCTGCCTCCATTCCGTAGTACCGAGTCAAAGCCAAGGATACTCCGTTAGCAGGGTATTTATAGGGTTACGACTGAACTGGTGGGAACCAATCATGCGGGGACGTGTTACGGTGATGTATCAGTCATGACCTTGGATTTTGATCGATAAGGAGACATGGGGAAGGCGGGGAAAACGCTTGTAAAGTTGGAGGAGACAATGTCGTGGCATTATGGGCCGTGTACAAATTGGACAGCAATGAGTGGCTGATTATGCAGCATTGTCGGTTACCGGTTAGTTAGCACTACGTGATTGTTAAAAGACAGCCTAGCAATGCTACTTGGCATTTCCAACCTGGCTCCGTCAAGCACTGGAAAGAGATCGCTTTGAACATCCCGAAAACGGCAATAAACCTCGTAATCGGTCCTTTGCCGGCTCACCAAAGTCGGTTCTGCATTCGAGGCCTTCAAATGACTGCACACGCCTACGGGCCGGACCGGGGACATTCAGTAGCGAAAGACCCTGAACCCTACGATGTCCGACATCGCACCGTGGTGTTCCGAACTGGCCCAATAACCCTCTATTAACCCTAGAGCGTTGACTTGGAAAGAGCGAGATCGGTAAGTTTATCTGTGTGTCGCATTGGGAAGGGGTTCCCGGGCCGTCGGCGATTGTTGCCAAGTCTTGCATCTCTTAGGACGTTGCAGAGACGTTTAGGGAAAAACCGGATAAGATTGAAGACCGGCGGAATAAGGTGGGGTTTCTTGTGTTTCTGCGGTGGTGTTTGCGGCTCTGTAGACATATGTACAGAGTTAGTGATGCATAGCGGTTAAACACACCCCTCTAGCTTCCGAATCAACGGGGCTTCCCGGTGAGTAGGTTGAACTGGACCGCTCTAATACAAGCCGTGGAAGGCCGACGACCCAACACAATACAGTCCGATTAAGAAAGCCTGTGACACAGCGCACATGCAAAACATTATCATACCATGAAGCTCTTAGTAGAACCGTCCCATCAACCAATTCACATGTGACGTCGCAAACCCGCCGGCTTGTCTGACAAGATCCAACCAGTTGGCTCGGACGACAGGTCCGGCTTAATGTCTTATCGCGAAGGACGCGGGCGTGGCCTGTCAGCGAGGGCCGGAAGAGATCCGTACATACTTGTCCCTTGGCCACAGGATGCAGTCTAGAAGACGACATTTCGTGCGAAAGACGGCAGCATTGTCGTGATGATGGATGTCGATTTGAAACGGGCCGGGGTGCGGGGGAGGGGGTAAGGGCGTGCAACTCATCAAAAGGGCGTGTGCGTCTGCCGATGAGTTTCAATGAAAAGCTTATAGTAGCCGCTTGTCTGCTCACTTATCACCACTTCGTTCTACCTTCTTCTTTTGTTTCTTTCCCAAGCTAAATCAATTCTGACAACTGCCGCCGTCTTACTAAGCATCCACTACTCGAAAAACACTATTTTCCCTCACCACGCAATTGAAAAACTCAGCAGGCATTTCCCAACTTGGAACTTGCCCGACAACCCGACAGCCGCAAGATCCCCGCCACCCGATTCAACCCGCACCTTCCCAATCCACACAATAACCCACACTCACGACAACATTCATTAGAAGACGAATTCTGTCGTTATTTAAGCAATTGTCAAATTCTGGACCTGCTTTTTTTTGCTTCCTGTTATTGTTGGATTTTGAACTTTCGATACCCTCTATACTTTGGAAAAAAGGACAAACGACACGCCTTCAATTGCAATTTTCTTAACCTCGGTAAACGCCTACACACGCAAAAATCACACATCACACAAAATGAACGCCACCGCTATTCGCCGCGCTGCCTCCGGTCTTGCCACCGCCGCTTCACACGAGCGTACTCCTCTCATCAAGTTCATCGGCAAGCGCGTTTACCGTAAGTTCATACATGCAATTTTCATCTCTACAACCGCTTACTAATGGTCGCTCTCAATAGCCTCCGACGCTGCCCCTCACGCCCCTACCGCCCACCCAATGTCCCCGACCGGCGCCCTTCCAGTTCCCGCCCGTCACGCCAACTTCTCTAGCTACCGCGACCACGCCCAGCAGCACGGTCCTCTGCGCAAGACGATTCGGCCAATTGGCAACTCTACTCCCGGTTCCGCTCTTGGTCCAGTAGCGGCTCCTCAGGGCGTCTACTTTGACCGGTCGGAGCTCCCCCCTCAGTACAGATACGCCCGGATTGACCCTGCGGAGATTGACGCCATCGAGTCTGGTGGTGCGTCGCTTTTCGCTTAGAGCGCGATTAGTGCGTAAGGGGCTAGGCTGGCCCCGTGAAGCTATTGGCTGGCGGACACTGTATCTCACAAGAAGCATGCAAGATGCCCGTGATGGTGCCGCCGCCTATCTACCGACCTCCCACCCGTTCCGTTTAACATGACCGTCTCCGTTCCACCGCAATCTGGTCCAGGCCATTTCCTGCATGCACCGCATGTTCGCAGCGCAATTCACTGTAACACAGGCTTCTGCAATGTAACGCAACAATCCTGGCCAGCCGTACAAGAGCTAGTAGGCGATGGAGGGTATTTGATTGTCGGACGACGTCAGAATGGCGTGTTCGGGAGTTACAACCGAAAATAGGCATGGTTATCGCGTGGTGGAGGAAGGCTCTGCACATAGCTGATCAGACCATGGAATTGGGGATACGAAATGGGGAAATGGAAGCCAGGTTTGTCCTTTTTAACCGTTTTTTGTTTGCTTGGGGTTTTTTGTTTCTTTTTATAACGTAGCGCGGCGTTGTCATTCTTGCAGTTAGTCTGGGTCATTTGTCACCAAAGAAAAGTACTTTATGCTACAATAAAATAGTGGATTTCTTAACTCAGAATTCTCGTGTATTGATTCTAAAATGATTATCTACGTGATAACGTAGAGGGATGGATTCATAATTGCATGTCATAACAGCCGCTTCTATCTCTATCTCGCCGTCACCGACCTACCTACCTACTAACTAGACTATCATATACGTGTCTAGGACTACCAACAAAACTTTGTCTACCAATGGAGACTATATCTATCTCCTTGTATTTAAACCGAGGCAGTGCCTGAAGCGCGGGTCTGGGTAACAAAGCCCGAGGGGTAGATGGTGTACACAACAGTGGAGTATCTCACACCACCCGACGACGAGGTGACCTGGGTCACGGTAGCAGCAGGCTCAGTGGCAGTAGGAGTGATAGTCAACACAGTAACGTAGTAGTCAGAGCTCTTGCTAGTCACGGTAGATTCGGCCTGGTTAGTAGCAGCACCGGAGAGGGTGATGGTACGAGTAGAGGTGACAGGAGTAGCAACACCGGGGATGGTGATAGTCTCAGTGCTGTACGAGACAGCGTTGGTGGCAACGGCGGTGGGGGTGGCGTCGTAGACAGTGATGGTGGAGTAGATCAGGGAAGGGTCAACGGAAGAAGCAGAGGCAGTGAGTGCAGCAGCCGAGGAGTCAGCGCTAGCAGCAGCGGTAGCAGTGGCAGAAGGGTAGATGGTGATGGTAGAGTACCAGACAGAACCGGCACCGCCCGCAGCAGAAGAGGTAGAGGTGGCGGCAGCACCGTCAGAGATGGTAATGGTGGAGTAACCAAGGCTGTAGCCGAGACCGGTGGAGCTGGAACTGGAAGAAGCGACACTAGAGACGACAGCAGTGGGAGCAGAGACGGCTGAAGAGTAGGTCATAGTGGCATACTGAACGGTACCAGTGGCAACGGAAGAGGCAACACCAGTGACAGCGGCGGTAGGAGTCAGGGTGTAGGTAATGGTGGAGTAGCGGGGAGTACCGGAAACAGTCCAGACACTGACAACAACAGACTCATAGATCTCAGGAGTAGGAGAAGCCTGTGCCGATGAAGTGAGGGTCAGGGCGGAAGCAGTAGAGTTGGCGCTAGACGAGACGACAGTCTGGACAGCAGGGACAGCGGTAGAGAAGGTCAAGGTGGCGACGCTAGGCTGAGCAACAATGGCAGTCGAAGAGGAAGAAGCCGCCAGGGAGGTAGACGAGGCGACAGTCTGGACAGCAGGGACAGCGGTAGAAAAGGTCAAGGTGGCGACGCTAGGCTGAGCAACAACGGCAGTTGAAGAGGAAGAAGCCGCCAGGGAGGTAGACGAGACGGTAGCAACCGAGGTGCTGGTGCTGGAGACCTCGCCAGTCCCGGTGGAGACAACAGCAGTATCGGGAACAACAGTCGAGGTGATAGTCTGGCTGTTACCGCGGGTGATGGTGTAGTAGATGATACGGACACGGGGGCTGGGAGTGACAGCAGCAGTGGTGACAGCGGAAGTGCTGGGAGTGGTGACGGTAGTACTATTTTCGTAGACAACAGGAGTCACAGTAGGGGTGGGGACGGCGGAAGTGCTCTCGGCCGTAGAGCTCGAGTTGGCATAGACGGTCACGGTAGAGTAGTAGACCGAGGGTCCAGGGGAGACAGTGCTAGTCAGAACAACCTCAGATCCAACAACACCGCCCGAGGGGTAAACGGTGACGGTAGTCAGAACAGTAGATGGGCCAGGGGTAACAGTGACAGGAATGAGGGAAGTAGTGGCGTTAGTGTAGGGCACCGAAGAGGTCGCAATGCTGGTAGACGGGGCAGATGAAGGAGTAGAAGAGACCGAGACAGTCACAGTTGAAGAGTCACAGCCAGAGAGGGTGATGAACTTCAAGGAGCTACCGCCTGTAGATGCGGGAACGGCAGTGGTGTCGATAATGGATGAGGTAGAGTTGACGACCGGAGGCACAATTGAGGAAGTAGAGCCGACAACGGTGGGAACTACGGAAGAAGATGTGACGACAGGGGTGGTAGCAATGGATGTAACAACGCTGGAAGAAGCACTGGTAGTTCCAACAACAATCGAAGTGGTACCCTCGTCAGATCCACAAGATCCCAGAACGGGAGCATCCTCAAGCTGCTTTGACAAGCAAAGAGCAAAGCCAGAAGGCAGGTTGGTGCATCCCGAGTTGATGTAGGGGTTAAGGGAGTAGAGGGTGTCCAAGTCAGTAGAAGGGTGAGCGGCAACGATAGAGTTGCAAGTGTCGCCGGAGTTGATGAGATACCAAGAGGTGCCTATACATGTTAGTCTTTGTACTTGGGATGGATGTAAGATTACCTACAGGTGTCACAAGTAGCAGCTGCAGCTTGGCTAACCGTGGCTGCAGCGACGAAAGCAGTTGAGAATCTCATTTTGGTGTAAGTGTAAACTGAAGATATGTGTAAATTTGTACTGTAGAGCAGGTAGGTAGAATGGTTCGAATGTAAAAGAAGCTGTTGTGATGTGGATCTGTTCTCTCAATCTCCCCTTCCTCTCATCGGAAGACTCGTCATTTTATACAACATCGGTCATCATCAAAACCCAATATCAACAAAACAACAAACAAGTCTCTTCTAGACGACCTCAGGAATCTCTATCCCTATCCCGCAAACTCGAGCATTCCACATGTGCCGCCTCATGGTTGGTTTGCTACTAATTGTGGCCATATCTAGGGAGAATCAATGAGATGGTGCGGCTTCCGTGGTATGTAAATACAAAGAGATGGGGTTAGTCAACAAGTTGGTACTTTTCATACACATCGATTGATTGAATGTGTTAGTGATGTTTGTTTATTAAAGTCCTTGTTAGTCTTTCATACACATGGTTCGTGATACTTTGTCCAATGGTAGGGTTAATGTAACCCTGTGAGTGTAAACGACGGTCGGACGTTCCAGGACTTTGATAACGAACTGGGGTCCGTGTTTTGATTTATTGGCAAAAGAAATGTTTGTCTGGCGTCTACCGAGTCATCAATGGCGTTGCTTATTCTCATGTATACCGTATAACTCCAGTTGATGCCGCCATCCACAAATCATCACAAACCGGAAAATCTGATGCACTTAATTTCTGCATTTGTGTACAACATAAGCTATGACCGACCGACCGGCTGACCGACCCTTACTATCGTCAGCTCGCAAGAAAGAAAAACCTAGTCTTGGCCCCCTCTTCAAATATGGAGCCTTGTATATTACATTCCTTTGTTGTCGCTCTTCTTTGATCATGTTCTTCTCTGGTGTAGTCATTTTGGCTGAGCTACTTCTTCTGCTCAATTGATTGGCTCACAACTCGTTTGACCCTAGATCTTCATTTTATAACCCTTCACGTACGTCAGCTATGTTTCACTGTTTCATTCCCATTCATTGTGACCATCACCAGTGCTGTCCGTCCGCCCGTCTTTTGTTGCCGTTTCGAATGCATGTGCTTTTAGCCCTTTGAAGCTTGTCATTTATGTCCGTCTGTGCCCCACAGACCATTTTATTTTCTCTGTTTATTTTGTCAACCTACGGGATCCTGAAAACCTCTCTTCTTCAGATCCTCAGAATTCAATCAAGCTCAGCCTTCATTTTTGGTCTGCTTTCTAACGAGACAGTTGCCACAGCCGCCATCCTTAACCGCTATCGTTACATTCATACCCCTCTTTTAATATCAATATACTCGCCGCATTCCAGAATTCCAGCATTTTACGCCGACAGCTCGCCTATACGCTCCTTGCACACATCCCTAGCACCGCCAGTTTCTTGCTGTATCACCACTATTTTGCTCGTTCACCAGTCAAATGTTACTTGAAACGACCTCATAAATGGCTGCACTCATTACTTTCATTCCATTATATCCCTAGTCCGCAATCCTCACATACGCCCATCATTTGTGCAACACAACACGGGACCTGCGTCGGCGCGTTCCAATTGCTTGCTCCAATTGCTTGCTCCAATCCTTTGATCCACTACCATAACACTCGACACACGCACGAGCAAGGAACCTTCCCGAGCCACATCCGCCATGTCTATGTTATCGCATCTCCGCTTTCACCGCCGTGGCGCCTCAAATCCCACTCCGCCTGCTCCGCCACAGGCTGACCATGGCTCCCTGCTGCCGTCCGCCCCGCCAATACCCACATCCCAGACACAGCAAGGTACCGTCTCGTATCTCGGTACTTCTCAGCCTGCTGTTTCTACCAGTAATCGTGCGTCATCACCGTACCGTTCCAAGACAAAGTCGCTATTGTTACCCTCGTCCAAGTCGTCTCGACCCGAAGCGCCTGTGTTTGCACAAGATGTCACCGCAGAAACTTCGGGCGGCCGCAAACATTCGGCTTCAGCTTCCGTCCCCGGACAAAAACCACCCGTAGAAAAAGAGTCTACCTCAAGTTTTATGGGAGGCGTTCAACTACTCAATTTCCAGAGCCGTCGTACCAACACCGCCCCAGTCGCCACAAAGCTTGATCATTCGTCAGCCATGTCACCTCCCGCAGTAACTCTCAACACGCTTTCTAGAAACCCTCTTCCCCCCATAGACACTAGGCCAGATCTTGATTCACTTCCTCATAGAAACTCAATGCCTCCACAATCTCCGTCCAACTTTGGCCAATCCAGTTCTGGTCTGTCACCATATACTAGTAATAACCCTGGTGCCAAGAGTCCGAGTTTTGTCACACCAACCGATCGCAAGACCAACCAGGAGATGATGCAACAACTAACAATGGCCGATGCTTCTGCGACATCTCCCTTACCCTCAGGTATGGAGTCTAAGCCTACACCACCCCCTAAAAAGACAAAGGGAATAACCTTTCTGCGACCTGTTTCTACGCTCTTGTTGCGCCGAAAAGCAAACAACAGTGTTCCTGATCTGAGACCTCTGGGTAAAGAGGAAGCCCAATTTTCCGACCCGCGAATTCGTGGAACTAAAGTCCACGACTTTAGCGCTCCTCGTCCACGTCCTACCCCACACTCGGCAGTCGCACCGCCAGTTCTGACAGCTCCTGCTGTCTCTCCTCTCCCTCCACGGCCCACTACGGCCACGGCTCAGGGAGAGAACCTGTCGGGATTAATGGTTAGGGGTCTCTCGGGATCGGCATCGACGTCAAACTTGCGCGGGGTTGGTCCAGTACACATGGCCATGGCCACGGGCAGCCAGAAGAGCCGAGCGTCAACAGGCGCCGCGACAATCATGACTTCAAGCGGAACCATGACTAGTAGTGGGACAGACGATGATTTCTCGACTGGGCAAACTATGCATGCGGATATTCCCGAGGAAGATGGAGTACTGGAGCAGGCCTCTGTCGAACCATCCTCCTCCATGCGCTCTCAGGATAAGACTGGTCGGTCCCGGAATATTTCAATTTCAGAAGTATCTCTCAAGTCTTCAATATCGCGACGCATGAAGAGTACCTCGTCGCGATTTAGTTTCGACATGATTGGCGCAGCTAAACAGGAGAAGCTGCTCGAAGAAAAGCATCGACAAAGACACGGCGAAATTGAAGAGCCTGAACCACCAAACGCTTTTATGGAAGGTGATGATCGGTTCGAAGACTTTGATCCCGACTTTGACTATGACGCAATGATGGATGACGACTACGAGGAGGATATTCCAGGCGGTTATGAGGAGGATGTCATTGAGGAGGAGGATGAAGACTTGTGGGAGTATGAGGGTACATATGGCAAGGGCGGAGGCGGATTGGGCCATTTGACTTTAGAGGATATGAAAGCGGCCGAACAGAAGGAGAAGGAAGCGAAGGAAGCGGAGGCGAGGGAAAAGGAAGTCAAGGAACAGTATGCTGTATCGCAGCATTCTTCAACAGCGCCAATTGCATCACAACCTGTTCCCGAAGTCACCACCTCCGGATCTCCCATTATCGAGCAGGTTATCGAAACACGCGTCCCGCCAAACATCGAAGACTACTCCGCTTTTGACTTCATGCGTTCTCCGCCAGTATCTGGTTCTCTTGGCCCCGGCTCTGCGGGTCTGTCCGTGACACCCCGCGATGCCGATGGTAATGTCATTGGCTTCGCTTACACAAAAGACACTCCCCAGGGACCATCGCCAACTTTCCAGCCACCTACCCAAGAGACTACCGAGCCATACGTCCGAGTAAACAGCCCGCTATCATCTTGTGGCTCTGTGGAGCCCGATGCCATACCTTTGGAGCAACAAGAGATGTTCAAGTTGCATGCGCCAGCCGTTGAACGCCTGGGCGCATTGGCTGACGAAGAGAAGGCGTTTGATCAGGTACAGGAGAATGAGTTTGCTGGGGAGTTTATCACTGACGAATTTGTGGTTGGCGACGACAAGGGGTTTGACGAGTCGTTGTTTGATTTGGACGATACGGACGAGTACGGGCGGCCAATTCCTGGCGCCTTTGCTGAAGCACAGCGCATGATTATGAAAGCGAAGGGAAGAGAAGGTGGGCCTTTGACGGAGGCGGCGCCCGATGTTGACCAGAAAAATACTGCTGGAGAAGTTTCATCACTGTCAGATGCCGATCAAGCTACCACAGGTGCTGCTCTTAGTATTTCGCCGCACACACCGGAGACGTCTCCCGGGCCTTCTTTGCCACCAATTATGATACCGACTTTTGTGCCAATTAAGCAAGCCCAGGGTCCCGTGGCCGACATGACGGACCCTCCAATTTCGAATGTCCGAGGTATCGGACCAGAAACTGATCCACAGGATGTGCTTGCCTACCAGGCGGCGCTGGCTGCAGCCACTCAACAAGCAGCTGATGATGGCAAGTTCAAGCGAGAATCATGGGATGTTGACCCGACTTATGAAGATGACGTCAATGACAATGGTCTCGCGGGTTATGAGGATGATGAAGATGGTGGATATGATGACGAACAGGGTGGGGGCTTTAACATGGCTGACTACGAAAACGACGACCTTGACGACTACGGTATGGACGACGACAACTGGATCGAAGAGGCCAATGATATGGCGTTGGCCAACGACGATGATGGATGGTACAGACAGGAGTTCGGAAATCAGTTGCCCGGTGGATCGAAGTACCAGTATGGTCACGGAGGTTACTTTGGGCCTTCAGGCGGGTCAAACGTCAATCGGTCGGTCTCGGGTCGTGTTGTACGTGAGCCCAATCTAACGCCCATCACGGAACGATCAGAGTATTCTAATCGCAATTCTTTGATGTCTTTACATGGGTTCACTTCGCCAGGTCTCGCCCAGCTTGCGATGATGTCTGATACCGACGATAACATGTCCCTCTCTGCTCTTCTACGCCTACGCGGTCGCAAATGGAACGGTTCTGCTACTAGTAGTCTTCACGGCAGTCCGCGAGAGGAAGCGAGTCCGAGGGGAAGTTGGCTCAACGACGGAGATGGGCTGCCTGGACTGGGCACCCCCGGAAGCGCACTCGCAATGGGTCTGCGCTCGCCACTAGCAATGTCCGGCGCTGCTAGTCCCAGTTACCCCGCACATTTTATCGCTGGGTGGCAAAGTATGGATGGAGTTCGCTCACCGCAGCCACAGCCAGCGCCACACTTTACGCCACAGAATCCTACGAGCTCCCCACAACAGCTTGCCCCGCAATTGGCGCCTCCCCAACCGATCGCTGCAGAGCCAGCACAACCAAAGCCACGGGAGTTTCCGCTGGTCACTGAAAGGATGTCGGCCATGAGTTTAGAGTTGCCTTTGACGGACCCAGGGCCGTCGAGCTCCGCGGCACCGAGAGGGGACGCACCGATGAAGCTTGACGAAGCGGGTCAGAATGGAAAAGTTTAGTTAGGATATTTGCCTTGCTGGTGCTGACAGGACGAGCGACAGGGCATTCAATTGATTACTTGTGTCTTGATTTTAGATTTTCAACCGTGTTTTGTGTGTGTAGTTGGAGTTGCCTTGCTCTATAGCTTTTAGCCCGTGAAGGAAATTGGTTAGTCTATATTGGTTGCAGATGCCATTCGTAAGGACCTATGCGTTCTGATGTCCCAATCGAGGGATTGAGATCTGCCCTAATAGTTAAGTTTTGTTGAATGTACCTCGAAGGCCTAGATTCCGTGGCATTACGTTATGTATGTATGTACATATATATCGATGAACCACTTCCTGTGGCCACACGGCGAATTGTTCACTTTGCTAAGACTACTCGGGCTAAATGTATCACTTTAGCTTCCGCCGGATACCTATTGCGGCCAAGGTCTCTAAGACACGCTCCAATCCACTTATGCACGATATCCATAGAGCTCAGAACTACTACTACACGCCGCGTACAAGTGCGTACAGCTTCTCCAATTTACAACGAGGTATTCCGCTTTCATAAAAGTCCATTTCGACATTTTTTGATGGCGAGAAAAGTATTTAAAGGGCTCTAGTTTCCATTATGATCTGGTTCTAATCTTGTTCCTCTTTCTCTTCAACGCAAAATTCGTTTCTTTTCAGTATCCAATTGTCCCAAAAACCTATCAATGATATTACACTACAAAATTCCTTGATTTTCCGTTTTGTTCTTCGTTGTTCTACACAACACATTCTTTTCTCTCGTTTCTTATTTAGAAAGTTCATTCGCCATGGCGACCTTGAACAAGAAAGACTCGGTTGAAGTCCGAGTCTCCGAATGTCGCAACGATGCGGCCTCTTCGCTGGAGCCGGTGTCCCCGCAGGATACTGACGACCAGAAATCGGTCTGCCAGAAGGCGGATCTACTTGGCACCGGGGAAGATCCGGTGTTGGCCAAGAAAATGTCAATGGTTAACGATGTAAGTACTCTCAATTTTTTTTCCATCTTCTTTCAATTGAATTTTCGCCGGCGCACTATTTTTCGCAA
>LCZG01000063.1:9699-21263 GCA_001483325.1 Huntiella savannae | reverse complement strand
TTTCATTGTTAACGGTGGACTCGTCCTTCTTTTGTCATTAATCCGTGTCTTCGCCTTCCGTCTTGACGAGACTCCGAAATTCCTGATCACCCAAGGTCGGGACGAGGAGGTCGTCAAGACCTTGACTGGCATTGCTGTGAAATACAACCGGGAGTGTGACTTGACTCTCGAGCAGCTAGAGTCGTGCGGGAAGGTCGTAGGAACTACTACGGATGGCACCAAGAAGTCCGGGTTTCGTCTTTCCGATGTCGCCCGCCATATTAAGGGGATCTTTGGTACCCGGAAGATGGCATGGAGCTCCACGCTTCTCATCTTAAAGTGGGGCAGCATCGGTCTTGCGTATCCCCTCTTCTATGTATTCCTTCCGGAATACTTAAAGCTCCGCGGTGCCGAGCAAGAAGTGTCGCCGGCGCAGGTTTGGACCAACTACGCCATCACCAACTCGGCAGCATTCCCTGGTCCTCTCCTTGCTGGTTACCTTTGTAACCTCCGCTTCTTCGGTCGCCGCTACACCATGGCGCTGTCGGCCGCTTTGTCGTGCTTATTTCTGCTGGGGTACCTCTTCCTTGTGCATAACAGCACAACCGAGACTGTGTTCGCCTGTCTCACTGGATTTGCGATCAATATGTATTACGCAGTGTTGTTCGCTTATACCCCCGAGGTTCTTCCCTCGGCTCACCGCGCTACTGGTAACGGTATCGTCGTTGGGCTGAACCGGATCATGGGTGTTGTGTCGAGTTTGATTGCCGCCGCTGGTGTTGGTAGTCTTTCGGCCCCACTGTACGTCTGCGCGAGTCTTTTTGGTGGGCTGGTTGTCTTGTCTTGTCTGCTGCCTTTTGAGCCTTGCGGTAATCGCAGTTCTTGAGCTGGGTACATTGACGTTGGCATGTCTTTTAGCCGACCGATGGTTTGGTGTGATGTGGTAACCCCTGAAGACCAGTAGCAGTCTTGATCAATAAAATACCGCCTGTAGTTTAGAGGCGAGATGTTCACACAGATTGAACGTGCTCATGGTACAATCATGGATTAGATGGCTGCTTTGATGTTTTTGTTTACATCGTTGGCTGTGATCTTTTGGCATGAAGGATGAGCTTCGACCCTTGTTTTTGTTCTGTTTTTTTCACTAGGTAGACACGTCTCATGAGAGATCACCGGGATGATACCTACTTCATCCCTAAATATAAAAGCAACACCTAGTAACACTTTTTCTCACCCCAACCCCTGTGTGAACTATCTGCATAATGTATAGGAAATATCATTACCTAGACGGTGATTCCAAACCGCCCACGCACCATATCGAAGCCGACCGGCGTGATATGTATCCCGCTTTTGACATCCAAGGGTAGCCGCCCTTGAGGTGATCAGTGTTGTGTGTGCAAACAAACTCCGCGTAGCATTTCATACCCGTCTTTATTTCGAACGGCGGAGCTGCTTCAAGCAAGGGAATATATGTGTGGTTCTGCCAATATATGAGCCCGATTGTTGGAAAGTATCATGTCCATAGATCTGTATGCGCGTCAGGGCGAAGTGGCCCGAATACTACGGCCAGTGTGTCGTCCATATCACACGTCATAAGCTTTAACGCTCTATCCGTCGCTCTTCTCCTGCATTGTGTAACCAGCGCCATGTAGAGTCGCTGACTATATTTTTACCCACGAGCCATAACGTTGTCGTCATACAACCACTGACCATAACAGTACGCCACTCTATTAGGGCCGATTAGCACAGGACCATATCAGGATTCACCTTGTCTGGAGGTCCAGGTTCAGGTTGGTGATAGTTATTGTCTGTTTAAGGTGAAGGCCGAGATGCGATGTAACTGCAAGAATCTATGTTGTTAGCCTTCATCGAGAGATGGATTCGCAAATGGCAGTAACGAACACTAGCCAACAATAGGCGTTGACCGCTGACCAAAAAAACATACATAGCCTTTAATCTATGAACTTAGATAGATCCACTTTGGCCATAGTAGTCAGGAGACATCGACAAGATTTTACGGTGGTACCTGAGCGACTCTTATTCTTAAAATATACATTATGAACTTCCTTCATCTGCGCTTCTAACATCAACCCCGAATCCGCATTGTACTTGCCGTAGCGATTGTTGTCGTACGCCCAACCTACCCCGAACACGGTCCGCCACTCCTTCACATGGCCCAGAGGCTGCAAGAGCCTACGCTCAAACCCGCTGCGCAAGGTTGACCTCGAAACTATCACGACCACATAACGCCATCCACTTGTGCTTCAAGATTACCCTCAGAGTTTGACGTCGTTCATCTCATCTAGGCCGTACATTGATTTTACCATGGAAGTCTCACCGGAGGTAATGGCTACCGCGCGAACAGCTTTAGCCATAATTATTTGGCACCGAGTCAATCCAAGGGACCAGATAATTAATTGTCGCGACCACGATCATGCATTGTCACTACTTGCATCCGAAGAGTTTCGTTGGATACATGGTGTTGTATTTGACCCTCACGATATCTCTCCACTGAAATCCCGTATCACCGCTGTCAAGCGTCTCCTTTTCAGGTCACCATACATATGACGTCTGAGTCCGCCATGTATCAACAGCCCTACCAATTCGCGGCGATCCCCTCAACATGTCAACATTTTCTCACTTGGCACAGAAATGTGTGAGCCGTGGGCGGGCTTTGGTGTCAAATGCCACCATGAAGATGACGCTACAGTTGAACCGAATACTGCGGAAGAAAGATTCGGATATGAGAAGGCTGCAGAGGTGCTTCAACCGATCAACAATGTGAACTGTTATTCAACACGAAAAATGCAGACCTTGGCGAACCGGATTGGCTCCTTGGAGGCTCGAACTGAGGCGGGGGAAGCGATTCGTTTTGGACAAGCTCAAAGTTAACCAAGTCTGTCGAGATCATCTACTATTCTGCGATTCTTGCCGGAAGCCACATTGTCCTTAAATCTGCCCTTCTTTCTGGAATTTTCTAGCCTAGATGCCATGGGCTATCTTGACGGATCACGCTGAATCTATGCCAATACGACAGACCGGGTATGTCGTGTTCAGCATGGTGAATTGATATTCACTAACGTTCATGCTTTCTGTGGTCGTATAATCCAGTTTGGTGTTCGGTACGGTTGGCTATTTATGGTCGACGTGTTTCGTAAATGCTTTCTAGGCGACGCACTTCACTGGTGGCTTCGCAAAGCAGCCTTTTTCATGGTGTCTATGTGCAATCCCCTTGACCGTAAGATTTTCCAATGGCTCTTGAACCCCGGTGAGCGTTTTGATGGATGTACGGTATCATTGATTCTCGAGTGGGGAGTATCCACCTGCGAAGCCAGGGCAATCATGCATCGAGACCATCTAACACTACGCAATATTCACTAGGGGCGGGACTTACACATGGCTGTTTTCGAGAAATGCGGCCTTGCTCTCAATGCAAGGATAGTTGAGAAAGATGCCGTTTACATGGCCCGGGAGTCACTTGACAAGAAAATCCGAGAAGAGCTTAGGCTCAAGCCATTGGACAACCTCAGATGGGCGACTTTCTTCGACCAGGTTCACAAGGGCACAGAGAGAGCGAAGCAACGCGCAAGAGTAGAGTCTGGAGGTTAACCTGGAGGTTGGCTTACTAGATCCAGTGGTGTAGGTGGCGAGGAGCGTCATCTACGATCATGTGACATGTCCTGATGTTATGTTGGGAATTACACAATGTCGAATGTCTGCAGTCTCCCATATAGCTATCGAAATGAACAAGCTCAAAGACCCCGCGATCTACCTAACGCAGTCGTAGGCCGATGCCTCCGAGTGAATCATGTTTACACCATGGCTTTGCTGAACCGCTGCAAACCTGTAGTGTCGTCTCTGTTTGCATGTCTCGCTTCTGCTACGCCCGTGGTGGAACTACACATGATAGATGGCTTGCATTGTATTCAACGAATCAGTGTCAACCCCAGACTTCTGTCTCTGAAGTCTACCAACTAGCCTGCACTACGAGTACTCGCGACTTAGCCAAGCGCCCTCAGAAAGCAGATTATCAAGAGGTCGGCATACACACTAACTGCGTGGAGTCTGGGAATATTGATTAAGGAGTGGCGTCTATCAAGACGCATGGTTCGATATATCATGTTGTTCCTCTCATGATAACATTCTTCTGGCTCAATCTCACCTCCCTTGATTGAAACAAAATGACGCAAAGTACCTCTAGACAGACCGGTTATGTCACAAATGTTCACATTATGTGCCTCCCCTCAGACTCGTCAGGATCGAGTGCCCCTTATGTCAGCCTCTGCCCTGTCTGATGGCTGCTCACTGTCACATCTTCTCACTGTATACGGACCTGCTTCCTATATAGTCCATGATAGAACAGTACTAGCAACAAAGTCCAAAGGTTCCACTTCTTTTTGGCGCAGTGGTATGCAGATGCCTCCCAATCCGTCACCTTATTCTCCATATCTGAAACTTTGTTGAACAATAGCCAATAGTGGATCACTTACTATAGCAAGTTTGGCCTGTCGAGACGAATACATTTGGCCGGTGGTGGCCCGGTTCCAGGAAGGTCCAAACTCGGCAATAGAAGCTCTGCATGTTTAGTTCATGGTTGAACTATAGTAACTGGGGCCTCCCTTGTAGTATCTCGGAATACCGAACCATGGTCATTTATCACGCCAAGAGCCCCCCCCGCAAGGCAGTCCTCGAGGGCGGGACGCGTGATATAAGGGCATACGGGAAAGCAGTGACTTGCACGCCGCTTCTGACTCGACTGGTTGGCCACAGCTATCGGGTCGGCAATGGGGCATACGGAGTGCCTGGTCGTTCTGGTCCCTTGGGCAATCGAACTTTCCTCGCGCAACTTCTTTGGCAGATGGATCAAAGGGCGCGGGACACGTCGGTAGAAAGCGCGTCTAGTCAGCAATGCGAGACTGCCTGCGGGGTTTCGAGGGAAAGACGACTCGGACAACGCAAGGCTAAGATTCCTGGACGAGACTCTGCACAGCGGCTTCTGGTTGTCGGAATCCTTGAGCAAGTCAATCATTCGACCGCATTTTTGCAAGCAGCTGTGTGATTGGTATGAAAGTTCGGCGAAACGTGCTTGGAACACTCTTTGTTGAGATCTAGTAGCATTGACGGGCAGTTGCGGCTGTCTAAGTAAGGTAGCCAGCTTCTTGAAGAGGCGCACACAAACGTCGGAAGTCAATGCTGGTGTGCCTTGGACAGCTCCTGGTCGTTATCGATGGTTACGCATTGGTTCCGGTACTAAGGAAACGATTTTTTGGACAGAGATTCATTTTTGGGTTCGAAAAGAGTCGATTATATCAAGATTGAAGTGTAAGATAGTAGACTCTAGAGCCGGAGGGATGAAACAGACGACGACGCATGGAATTGTAACCGGTGCCATTAGAGCAAACGATGAATCGGGACCCGGTGGAACATAACATGTTGGGTCTGTTAGCATCGCGACCAAGTTCTCGGTACGCTTCCCAAGCGAGGCTCTTGTCCACTCCCCATTACTTATACGACTTCGTTCCTCAGATTGGAGTGACTTACAAAGCTCCCGGAGTAGTTCATGTCGTGAATGATCTGACTCGATTCGCGAAATGCGGTATAGACAAGATGGAAACGCCACTGCGCAACCATAAGTGTGTCGTGATATTGCAGGAGTGAGGCTACAATAATCACGGAAAACGGTTAAACAGAGCAAAAGCTCAGTATCTCCACTTATACTACTTTCGTGTAAGCTGAACACTAGCCGAATAGGGTGTCGTCTTCAGTTCGACGGCCGCCCCTATCGAGGCTACGTTAACTTTGTGTCAGTAGGACATCCAGTGTTGTGCATGTTAGACGAGACTAATTGTGATTCATCCATAACTATGCATCCCGATGTAGTGTTTGGAATTACGCACCCAGAATGGACTGACAGGACCAGTGTATCATTTGCGTGATTCTGCATAACCTGGATGGGCTAGACTGGGGCTCACCTTTCAAGCCAGGGTGTATAACGTCTGATTGTCCACTCGCAGGCTGGCAGGACGAGGTGTCTTGTCGTACGAGCGGCTAAATGGGCTTTGATTTATCTGACGGGTCAGCCTCGAAATCGGTAACCCAGTTGAGAGATTCGGGAGCTATTGTCGGAAATGTAATCGTAGGCAGTTTATCTAAATACCATTCTACAGCAACAGAGTGTCGGGGTATTGGAAGAATAGAACGGATTCTATGTAACGGTTTGTTAGGACTATATACCGAGCGTTAGGAATACTGAGCCGCCCCCTGCTGGGCCAATGCATGTACCGGGGCGTTCTTAACGGCGGCTTGGTTTAGATATCTGCATATTGACATGATGTCTCTCCGTACTTTCAGACTCCAGGTGAAACGCCTTGATTCGTGCGCCGGGGGTACCCCCAAAGTGAATGGACTAAGTCGGCTGTAGCAAGGAAACAGAGGTTATGGAAGAGATAAAGATCACATACCGTGGTGACTGGACTATTAGGACCAGTACGACACATGTCGCCACGTTGGAACCAGGATGGTGATGTATTGGCTGACAATGTAAAATTAGGGTTGGCACTGGGAGCTTTGGGTAGTTTGGATCTCACCAATAAAGCTACAAGAGTATCCCTAGCGTCATGACGGTGGTCGTTATCGCCTGGCTAATGTTTCTGTCTCCGGACCAAGGGCCGCACCAGGTAGGGTGGCATCTTGGAGAGCACGAGTATGACTGGGCGTTTTCCAACGAACAGCGGCGCCTTTAGTCTGTTCCAGACCTGGAGGCCGGTCATTAAATATATATAAACAGCCAACGGCGTGACAGGAGAATTGCCGACGTCTGTTGTACTGGAGAGAGTGGCCTGAGCATGGCAAGGCATGGGGAACCGGGCTCAAGGTGCAGTACGCTTTCGGCAGGGACTACGATAGATGGAACTGGGAAGGTCACGGGTAAATCTAAAAGCTGAGACTACTGAAGAACCAAGACCAAGACTTTGGGGTGTCCCTGTTGCCTTCGAATGTGATCTTGCTTTGCAGAGCCCGCTTTTATATGAGGCATCGGATATGACTTGATGGAGGTCACCTTGTAGTTTATTGCAGCTAAGGGACCATTCATTGGGTTTGTGTCCGTCAAGGAACAGTCTTACCTATTGTGGAAGTTCGTCATGGGCAGCATCGGCCCGCCTTGTAAGTGGGGATCATGTGCAAGTCCGCGGAGTAGAGGATTGTGGCAGGACACGGTATGTAACGACGAACTTAGGCAGGTAAACACACGCATTAAAGAAAAGTCACTCGCACACAGGTAGTATACAAGTAGTATTATATATATAAATTAAACAGCGAGGTTGGCCGGGTCGTGCCCCGTAGAGTCGGCATCACCACCGACTCTACCTGGGAACCCACTCGAGGCCATCTAAGATGACGCCGAACCCCAGCGGTCTAAGACCCCCACAACCGGCCAAGAGAAAAGAAACAAAGAAGTACGAAGAAAACGGTGTTGGCCGGGTCGTGCCCCATAGAGCCGGCATCACCACCGACTCTACCTGGTAACCCGATCGAGGCCATCTAGGATGGCGTCGAACCCCAGCGGTCTAAGACCCCCACTACCGGCCAAGAGAAAGAAACAAAGAAGTAAGAAGAAAAAGGAGTTGGCCGGGTCGTACCCCGCAGAGTCGGCATCACCACCGACTCTACCTGGAAACCCAATCGAGGCCATCTAAGATAGCGTCGAACCCCAGCGGTCTAAGACCCCCCACAACCGGCCAAACAAGAAGAAACAAAGTTATAAGAATATGAGCCCCAGTAAAGCCATCAGTCCCCCACACGAACGGCCGGTGTGGTGCGTGAACACCCACTGCCGTTAATGCTGGCACCACCGTTGACAAAGTGCCCGAACGCGTCTAAGCACTAGTCAAACCCCATAGCCCGTAGACTAACAGCCCGAAAGCTCCAACTGTTGGCTTTCGGTGTCGCGTTGTGTCGATTGTTGTCGTCGTCGTCGGTCGTCGTCGTGATTTCGGCGTTCTGTCTGCGATGCTTCTCGCTTGTCGGCCTCGTGCGTAGATTTCAATTGTCGTCGGAGTTAATCGTTGATCGGTGTCATAGGTAGTCGGTGTTCGTCCTCGTCGTCGGGTTCAGTCGTCCGTAGTAGTTGTCGTCCGTGCTCACTGTTGATGTCTGTCGTTGATCCTGCTCCTCAATCCTCCTGAGTCATGCCTCCTCGGTACCCATCTCTAATCTCGCGGCCCTTCTCTCCTCCCCCACTCCATTCTCGATCTTCCTCGTCCCTGGCCACCTGCCCGAATACTCCGGTGGTTTCCGTCGTCGCTGGTCATCGGCGTCGTTGTTCATCGGCGTCGGTAGTCATCGTCATCGGTGGTCATCGTCGTCGTTGGTCATCGGCGTCGGTAGTCATCGTCATCGGTGGTTATCGTCGTCGCTGATTGGCGTTGGTATGGGTCCCTGTCGGGTTAGTACAGTCAGGTCGGATAGCAATATCTGGGAAACCTGAAGAAGCTACCGTGCCAATGGTGTTAGATACAAGATGACAGCATTGGAATGGGAAACCTACGATGAGTCCAGTACAGGTAGTCGGTGTTGATGGTAGTCAGCCTCACACTACAGCCTTGTCCTCAATACCCGAGCATTCATACAAGACCCTCCGGTGGTCTTGGCGATAACCCGACCACACGACACGGAACCAACCAGTCCGCCCCTCACAGCCAAGCTGCCAAGTGTTCCGGCCAGAGGTCGTGCCGAGTCACGCAGATACAAGGGTTATCGGGTGTCGAGGGGGCTGCAGCCGATTGCCGAGGCCAGTGGCCATTCGTTCCTACATATCTATTCACCACGCGAAGTCTTACGTTATCCTGAGTAAAGCTGTACCAGCCTTGACCAAGACAACGGGAACAACAGGCAGCGCATAGTATGATCATCGGAAGCAGTCAGCAATCGAAGAGGTGTCGAGGGTTGTCGAGAGCGTGTTTAAATGTTGGTGGTCGGGAACTTCTAAGGTCAATGCTGGTCAGCAATAAACTTTCAATAGGAAGATGATATTGCAAAGGACAATTGGATTCTTGTCGTTGAACTAAATATTTGATTCGGTAACTTACTACAAAGTGATGTTTGGCGTTGGGAGTTTTGGTGTTCGGAGATGGAGAGAAGGAGAGAGAGAAAGTTGGAAATATTTAGGGGGAATGGGCCCCAATTTATAGACACAGAATTGGGCTTACTGATTGGGGACTCTAGGCAGAAATGATTTCTTTCTACAAATGGAAGTCGCGAATTGTGGGCCTCACGGCCATTAAACCGGGAAATGTGGGTCTTGGCCCTCTGAATATGATCATTGTGGCCCGTTCTATAGACTTCTACCGTTGTGGGGGAAGGCGCGCTGACCCCCGGTGACTGTGGATGACAAATTGATTCTTCTGATACTTGCGGAGCCCCCCGCTATTGATTACATATCCCTACGGACCTCGGCACATCCAGCTCCACTTTCGGTGCGGCCCGACTTGCCCTCATTTCGGGGCGGTCAGTTCCGATGCATCATTTTTGTGGGTGTGTGACCTTTCGCCAACTTTGCATGGGAAAGGGCGGGGTTGACCTTTATGACTAGTCACCCATATTATGGGGGCCTTCGTCGGGGTGGCCAGTCTACACAGATTTGCAGTGTGCAATGTTTCGCCCTTTCACAGCCATGCATGAGTCAGAACGTGATCTTGCAATCCCGACAAGTGTAGTAACACTGGCAAAGATCTCATTCCGTGTATTCCATCCTCAATTACAAGCCTTCCCACGTCCGCGCTGTTCGGGGCCTTAACCTGAGCAGCTTCCCTGTAAGTGAACATAGTTGCCTATTTGGGAAGTGGATCACCTAGGCCTGCTTGTGTTACCCTGTGGTGGGTGCTTACATAAGCACATGGTCCGGGAACATGGGGAGCATCGATGACAGTCAGGCCAGAGTTCCGTCGTCGAGGTCCAGCATCAAACATCTTGAGCTTCACCGATAGTTCCAATGATCACTACAACTGAGGACAATCTGGAGCGGATCTAGCGAGGAGGAAGTCCTTGACCACGTAGTAGAAGACCCCTTCCAGGGTCGTCAACAGTTCAACGGCTTGTGTGCCCGCAGTAAATTAGTATAGTTGTGTAATTCTGTCCTGAATATTTGGCGGTTTCCATAGCCTACCGCTGCGCCGGGTGGTATTTGTCACAATTTTGTACAACCCACAGTCTGATTCATAGCCCTGTCATGATCAACCATATTTGGCCGGTGGCTCTCATAAGCCACTTCTTGATTTAATATCTGGTTACAAGTCTTAGGTCCCTGGTTCGGCCGAGCCTTAACCCTACAGGCGACACTTTCACGCGACGAAGCATGTTTTAAACATTCAGCTACGTCCGTTATGTCTCATGAACCCCGACGTATATAGAGGGGTGGTGATGTCGTGAACAGAGAGATGTTTACATCCAGTGAGCGACGCACGATTATGTGATTTCCATTGCAGATATAGCCAAGTATCTTGGCGAACACAGGCATTGGCATTAACTAAAGCTACAAGATACACAACAAGAAGTGAACACTAATCTGGACAAGGCAGACGACAAACACACCCTCGACAAAGCAACCGCTGCTTCGAGTGCAATAAAGTGTCTGCCTTGTCCAGAACTAAATAGAAAAGAAAAAGCTGCCACCAAGGCCCCAAAGGAAACACGGCAAGGACGCAAGGTAAGGTGGGCGAATAACTATTGAGTGATCAATGGCGCTTCTCGGCTTCGGTGACGTTCGGGCCATACGAGCCACCGCCGCGAGAGGTGCAGCAAGCACAGGGTCCGTTGCCGTAAACAGTGGTATGCCCGCCATAGCCCTGACCACCGGAGCCCTGGCCCTGAGAAGAGCCATCGCCACCCTGGGAGGTGCTCCCCTGGGTAGAGCCGCCGGACTGTTCAGAAGGCATGTTCGTTGTTGATACTTCACAGTTGACAAGGTGAAGCGAAAGTAAGGCTAGGTTGGTCTGATGGATGGGATCAACTCCAAGGGTCGAGAAAAGTGCGAAGGTGGTAGAGAAATCAGGTTCCGGAGGAGTCGATGGTGGTGAAGTAGCGTGTTTGGGCTTGCTAAATGAAGTTTGCGTTAGTCTTTATCGTAACTCATGGACAGTTTGACAGACGGGTGGATGTAGAGCAACTTACTCTCAATATTGTCGCAACGGGGTTGTAGAGATGCGAAGGAGTACAGCTTTGTTGACCTAGCGAGATGAAAGTACACTCAAGGTCTGAATGGTGTGTATGGTGGAGGTTGTTTAAAGAATCCAAAGAGAAGTGGGAAGATAAGTCGAAACAGTTGCTGGAGAAGAAGAAGAGGATGATGAAGCAGAAAGGCGAGAAGAAGGAAACCCCAAAAGAGGTAAACCATTGGCTTGATGGCTAAGCAGAACACCACAAAAAACCAAAAAAAAGCATCAAGAAAATGATCACGGTAACTACCGTATATGTTGATTGTTCTAAGAGTGTCAAATGTCTGGCAAACATCCTCGTGGCCAAATTGTGGTGCAACATCCCTCTAATTCATTGACGCAATTACTCATTGTGGTCTGTGGCTTGAGACG
>LCZG01000062.1:144809-167291 GCA_001483325.1 Huntiella savannae | reverse complement strand
ACCCCGGTAATATACCAGGTTTAAATCCTTTGTGTGGGTGAGTAGACTTTTTCGTGTGTACATTTAGATGGACCCATGTTTATAGTCTCAAATTGACATGTGTCAAAGCAATCTTCCCGTCAAACAACCCCAATTCAAAGACATGAAAACACAAATGTCAATACAAACCCAACCATCTAATTTACACTACTGACCCATGGCCACATCATTATCCTGCCTCCACGCACGCCAAACTTCATCTCTATCCCTCCAAACAACCTCGTCCACCAGCCATCTACATTACCAATTCTAGGCAACCCACTGTTGTACATACCTGACTAGGGCCCCCCCCACTATAACCCCCTAAACCATAATGCCCCTCTCCACCGCCTCGCCCCACTTATTCTTCTATAAAAGCCATGGCAGCCCGCTGTCTTTTTGGATATTTTTTCTTCCTTTCTTCTTTAGCTCTCTTTGCCTTTTGGCTAAGATCAAGTGTAGTATCTGTTCTTTTCAGTTTAATCTCTGAAAGTGTTCTAAGGAACACAATCTAGATTATTCCTATTTTTGGTCCCCCGGGCTCTGGCCGCTGTGCTTGCACATGTCATTGCCCACAGTGTCCCTGGTATTACACTGCCTCCAGGTGACGCGAACTCTTTTTTTTTTCTCTTTTTTTTTCGTTACTCTACGGACTTGTCCGGATTGTGAAGAAGAAATCCTTGGTGTTGGTATTGTTCGGGTGAAAGGAAAGGCTAGTGACTTTAGTTGGCTCAAGTACGTATGTACGAGGCTGTCAGTTTTTTATGTTGCACAGAACTATTAGTCATGCATGTATGTATGTATCTGTTTATATATAGACGCGATTATATTGGTATCAAATGACAGGACTATTCAAAATGGTATCTAGAATTCAAACTTCACCCAATGGTTTTCATTTCTTCTTCGTCGTAACATCATGAGTCTCCTCCCCTTCATCTGCAGTCTTATGACCCACCAACCTCTCTAAGAACTTCTTGCTCTTCGTCTTCGTCTTGACATAAGTCTCCATGCTCGCCAGAATAACATATGACTTGGAGATTTTCAAATGTGACATATCAGCACCCTCGGCCTTCAAGCTGGATACAAAGTGCTTGTAGTTACTTGCTGGTGGACGATAGTGACCACTAAGCGGGCTCAGCGAAGATAGTTTACCATCCTTAACTTGGATCAGACCAGCAGCAGCGATACGGGAGCCCTGCAAGAAAGAGGAGTGCTGGAAAGTACCACTCATCTTGATACCGACGTACAATCTGAACCGGGTATCCGCAACAAAGATCCAAGTATTCTGCTTTATAGATTTGCGCAACAACTTATTGAGCACGGCAGTCGTGGAAAAGTGTGTCGCCTTGATGTGCTTGGCCTTGCTAGCCGGCTTTCCATCCTCACCCCGTGGCACTGGGTTGGTATATCTATGGGCCTCATCACCGCTAAGAGATGAACGGGGTGAATGGCGGATAGACCCACTACCAACAGAGCTAGCGCTACCCCGACGTGGAGCCACTAAGGCGTTCTCTTGAGCACTCTGAACCAGAGTAGTGTCGGGACCAGCGGAATATGAAGGGACGGGGCTATCAATAGGGACGACACCCTCGACTGAGTCGCGGTACTGTTCGGTTGTGTTGAGAAGTTCATTGTTCTTGGCCCAGCGGAGGCGACCTTCGGAGTCAATCTTGACCAGGTAAAATTGGCGTTCCTCGCGGGTCAAGTAGCGCACGCATTCGCGCTCAAGGCGCTCGCGAGGGCATGAGTCGATGTCGAGATCCTTACCAGCACCATAGTCGAGCCAGTAGAAGAAGTTATCATTAGTAGTTGTGTCGTGCTTCCACTCGTTGTGATAGACAAGAAGGTTACCGCCATAACGGTGCTTAAGGTCTACCATCTCCAAGAAGTAAGAGATGTTCATCATCATGGCCTGGTTCTTATGACGGAGGCGTGCCTCTTCGCGCTTACGGCGCTTTTCGGCCTTCTTGGCTTGCACAGCGGCAGATGCTGCGGCATCCTCATCGTCTGATGAAGAAGAAGAGGACGATGAGCTGGAATCAGAGTCGGAATCGGCTTCAGGATCAATATCGTTTCCAGCGCGCTGGAAAACAGCACCAGCCTTCTTCCAGCGAGCAACAGCGGGGTTAGAGTTGGGGCTTCCGGGAGAAGTAGGGCTAGAACCGGATGGGCGCGGGGCCATGTGATTACGGAATTGGGCGTCGCGAACGGTGGAGACCCAGCGGGCCGAAGCGTCGATAGTCATGCCGTTGAGGGCGCGGCGGGTACGGTAACCACGATAGGTACGTTGAATTAATTGGGCGGCGGCGGCAGTGTCGGCGTCAGAAGGAGGAGTAGCAGTAGTAGCGGGGTCGCCAGTAGACTTTTTGGTGAGAATTGCGACAGTCTTGGCGAGAGCGGCGGGAGGAGGATTAGTGGCTATAGCCTGAGTTTCGGAATGGACGGTCATTGTGGCGATAGATACGTGGGATGCGACTTATGATATAGGTAAACGACCGAACAGATATATGCAGGAGTAAACGTCCAGGTTTCCCAATATGGTACCGAGCGATAGTTAGACTTTGGCTAGGCGCTGTGTGACGTAGTAGTGAGACTAGGAATAACATCCACGGTGTATTTAGGTGGCGGCGAAGTTGCGTCTATCAGTGGCTATTGTAGGCGGCAGCAAAACGGTCAGATGGAGAAACGACAGGAGGGGTGTTATGAAAAAAAAATCTGGAAACGAGCTATACGGATATGCAAGATATTCCCTGGTCTAGGGGGACAGACCACGGGAACTAAGTTGCAAGTGGGCTATAAAAGGCGGTAGAAATGGTCTAGAAGGGCAAGTTGACGGGGAAAGAGGCTTGGCGAGTTCGGGGGTGTTACGGAAGACCCGCGGGATCCGAGATCCACATAGAGCACGGACTAACGAAATAGTGGGTTTGGTGTTATGGATATTTGGGTAGAGACAATGGAAAGGCATACACGGGACCTCACAAGGAGAGCGGACACGAGCAAAGCGAGAAAAAAAAAGGAAACTCACGGATGCGACGATGAGTCAAACATGTATGATATGTATAGAGCCAGGAAAAGACAGGAATAGCTGGTTAAAAGGATACTAAAGCAATGCCCGGAAAGACCGTCGTCATATCAGGAGCGAGGATGCATATATAGTTCCCTTTGGTAATCTAGCGGCTGAAATGCGACGTAAGCAGTCTTGTTGATGGAGGGGCGAGATGTATGGGTCACGTGGGAGGGCAAAGTGGGGTTTTCGAGAGGATAAAGTTCATGATGATTGTGGCTAAAGAGGCGGTTACGGAGGCGGATTGTTTGGGGTTAGACAGGATGGACGACTGGTTGTACATGTATAGATTCACATGTCTATATTGAAGAATTAGAAGTTGCCGATCAACGTCATTCACCGTCGCACCGCCCACTTAGGGACCTCGCTAGTATAGAATCCTCATTCCATTCAACCCAGAGACTTTTCAAAATCCTCTGCCAAGACCAGTCAAAATCTAGAAGCTTGTTCGTTGTTCGTATGTGCGTGCTTTGTTTTCTTCTTGTGTGACTTGGTTCCATAAGTGTCTCGAGTGTCATGGTCTTCATTGACCTCAAGCAAACTTCGCCCTTGTTTCAATACTTGAATTACATAGATCGCCATACTTCAAGCATATCATGACGCAATCATCACGTCACTTTTTGACATTTTACCGGTGACATTAGGGTTATATAGACCCTATTTCATTGCCAAGAGATTTCGGATAGAGTGGAACGCCATACCTATCCGACCTCTAACAAAGTTCCAGTGGTAAGGCGCATTTGATGCAAGATAGTGGGGCACATTTAGGCTGCTGTTTAACAAGAGCCACCGACCATGCGATTGTGGCTCGTGAGATATATCAGACTTCAGACCATTATAAAATTAGGTTATATTGTGGACTATTCTCATAGTTATCTTTCCATCATTAATCATTTCAAGGGCAAAGCCTCAAAGTTAATTGTTAAAGAGAAACTCCTTCGTAATCGGGGAAGCTGAGAACTCCGGATTTAGCAAGATGCAGCTATTCTATTGTTAGCACATGTCAAGAAACACCACAGGACATTTATATAAACTTACTTTAAGAAATGCTGTAACCCCTGCCTCCGTTTCTCCAGGAACTTCTTGTCAAACCTAGCCACCATGGTCTTGGGCGGTAGTGTAGGTACTGATTGTCCCGCTCGTGGGAAAGTCCGCAAAAGCCGCCCCCGGAACCTGTCAAACTCGGAATAGCGCTTATGGATTTCCATTGGTGCACCCTTTTGAGTTTCTACCCAGATACTCCATACTACAAAGGCTCCAATATTCCCCACTGACCCCTCCACGACCATCCACCCGGTGACCCGTACACTCTTGGCCCAACAGGCATCTCCTTTGCCATCCAAGTCCTCATTTTCATTATCGTGCATTATAATCGCCGGTGGAGCATCATCTGGATCGACATCGTCTTCGTCTATTGTAGAAGGAGCTGTAGATGACGTCCCTGTGCGTGCAACAAGAGCGCCTGTTGAGCCGCCATGATGCCGGATTATCATCTCTGATGACGATCGTGGCGGGCTAGTGTACTGAGGGTGTGTTTGTGGCGAGGCCGTGGTGGCGGCTACAGGAGTAGTCCAAAAGGGAGGCGTATTGCAAATAGTAGGCGTTTGTACAGTAGTTTCAGAAGCCGCACTCTCGGTAGGGCTGAAGAGTTTAGTCGCGGAGGAGGAAGACGGCCGGGAAGTCGGTGGGGAGGTATTACTATCTTTCGGAGTGGGGTCGACCGTCTGTAGCGGTGGTGGCGGCGGTACAATTTCTAGGGAAGTTGGTTTAGACATGGTAATGGCTTATAAGGTCGGTGGCCGTGTAACTGGTTCGAAGATATTTGGCTCTACAGATAGGAGATGGTTGCGCAAGTCGTGATCGTCGTCAGGGTCCGGTTCGCTATCCTCGTCGTCGGGCGGAAAGTTTAAAGTCTAGCGGAACAAAAAATATTAAAAGTGTGTAAATAGGAGAAATTAAAAAGACAAAAATAAATTCATTCTTTGTCTATTCGTCATCAGCGGAAACAGAAAATCGCTTGGTATTTATGCAATCAAGAAACAAAATAGAAAAGATGAAATCATCATTCAATGCGACGCGAAATCCAACTTGCTATTGCACCTGCATTCGTCTAGGGTTAAACGGATAGCTCGCATAATCCGCTAAACTGCCAATGTCAGACTGTCCGTCTAAAACTGCTGATTTCTGCAAGTTCCTATCGCCATCTTGATAATCGGCATACCACGTTCTTCCGATTCCTTTGTCACTCTCGTCCAACCACTTTATCACGTGCCTACACTCAAAGAAAAAAAACATCTCTGTTGAAACGACAATATCCGACATGCCGTGTTTCAAAATCCAGATAATAAACAAAACCCAAAACCATGTATCTATGACTCCTACCAAATAACAGCTCTTTAAGCAATACACTGCCAGCTAGACTCGCGTCATAGCCAAGCACACATCCCTCACATCTCCGTCTTCACCATCTACGCCTGCCACATGCGCTTGATGGTCTCGGTCACACCAACATCATTAGTCTCGTACTCGTAGAGACCGTAACCGACAAACAGTGTCGCGGCGTTAAGGCCCCAGTTAGCAATCTTGCGCGACTTGGGGAACTGGCGAGTAGGAATGTAATCGGTGATAATGTTACCGAAGCCCATGTGCGAGTGGATCACCATGATTGAGCATAGGATGGCATCGGTGGCGGGGTTGAGCGAACCACCAATGAAGGGCGCAAAGGTGAGAGGAAGGAGACCGACGGCCAGGACACGATCAAAGGTCCAGTGGTAGCTGCCGTGCGAGGGGTGGGCATCGGGGACGGCGGCGGCATCGTTGACTGTAGATTGGGCGGAATTGGTTAGTGCGGATCGATAGTCGGGGGTTGAGATAGAACGGAAGGAGGGATGTAGTTGAATGGTAGAGTGAATCGGCTCTAGCCGGAGCCTGCCGAGGTTGGAGTTGTAGTTGGGTTGAGGTTGAACATACCGGTGCCAACGATGACCTCTGCACAATAAATCCACGTTAGTAAAACTTGATCAACTTATTCGCCGAGCAATTAGCCAGCTCAGTCGGGCCACAATTGGCGACTTACGGGGACCCGGAGGCAGAAGGTTGCGGCGGCTAGTAGTGGTAAACGCAGCAACACGCGGGACAGTAGCGGCCCGGGCAGCCATAGCCGCAGGACGCATCGACTGGCGAAGAAGAGAAGCCATTGTGGGTGTGTAGATGTGAAATTGGGTGACAATCAATAATGCAAAACAACGAGAAATCGATGATGAGTTCACCAGACTAGATTAAAATGCGGAGAGAGAATCTAAATGTATATTCAAAAATGAGTTTAATTCGGGCGGGAGAACGAAAAGGGCAATGTCTGTTCCGGGCTTTGGCTGGGCCGTCTATTCCCAGTTTCATTTGCTACAAACCGGACAGGGTTCGCTGGTTTAGCGGGGACTTGTGCTAGGGCGTTTGGTCACTTGACAGCTTCGCATCCGGTTAAGGGAATGGGGCATGTAAGACTTGGCTTCCGGTTTATCACGATGTGGGGAGAATTCACTGATTGATATGGCACATGTATGCGGTTCGTAACTTTGGGTTTTCAAATTCCTTGATCTGAGCCTTTACATCTTTGACACAACTCATGAGGTTCCCGTCATTTCGTCACTGGCAGTTCGTCGGTGGAGCGCATTGCCGAGGATCTGGGGAATAATCCCCACTCTGATTGGTCCACGGCTAGCCAGTGGCCCTGACTTGGATATCCACGCTGACTGTTATAGCCGGGTCCACAAAACCTGGGGTCAAGGTATCCAAATAGGGATATATACCCTTTTCAATCAACACACGTGACTCAACTGATCGATACACCCTAATGCTCAATAACCCTCGGCATGGTGTGCAGAAAAAAATCGAACCAGGGTCTTGGAATTCACAGCAAAATTTGGTGATACAGGCCTATTCATGGCACGAACTATCGGTGTTCTAGACATCCACCACTCGTTTTGTCATATTTGGAACAACCAGATACAACAACCATGTTCCGTTCCACGCGTGCCATTGGTGCCGCCGCCCTTCGGACTGGAGCTGCTGCCCGGCCAGCTGCCATCTACAAGCCCGCTTCCGCCATCCCAACTGTAGCTCTGAATGCTATTTTGAGCGTCAAGGTGCCCGTGGGTGCCAGAACCATTGCCAAGTCATACTTGAATAAGAAGGACCTGGCTGCTAAGGAGTTTGCCGTGAAGGCTGAGGCTATTCGCAATGGAGAGGCTGTTCACGTTTGGGATTTGTTGAATGAGAGAGGTCTGGTTAAGGATGTTGCTGGGTGAGTTGATCATGTTTCATATATACCGTTCTGTATCTAACCATGTAGATAGTCGCCCAAACCAGATTCGTGAGCTTATGCGTGTGAAGAGAGTAGGTGCTTACACCGGTATTGACCCCACTGCCGAGTCTCTTCACATCGGCCACATCCTTCCTCTCATGCCTCTTTTCTGGATGTACATGCACGGCTACCCCACCACTACCATCCTTGGTGGTGCCACCGCCCGTATCGGTGACCCAACTGATCGTCTCGGTGACCGCCCAGTAGTCAGCAACGCCGAAATCTCCCGCAACATCACTAAAATCCACTACCAAGTCGACCGTCTCTGGCAAAACGTAGAGGACCTCGGCCGCAAGTACGGATACCCCGGTGAATGGGCTGGTCGCCATTTTATGTGGAACAACAACATGTGGCTTGGTAGACTCCCCATCTATGACGTCATGAAGCGTATTGGTCGTGACATCCGTATCGGCCCCATGCTGGCTAAGGATACCGTCCGGAACAAGCTTGAAAACGGCACCGGCATGTCTTTTGCCGAGTTCACTTACCCTCTTCTTCAGGGCTGGGATTTCTGGCACGTGTACTCCAAGGTTGGCGTGCAGCTCCAAGTTGGTGGCTCCGACCAGTTTGGCAACATCACCGCTGGTTGTGAAATCCTCAAGCTCTGCCGTGACAACGAGGAGGCGCCCCATCTGCGCATGCCCGACGGCTGGATGAACGACCCCTACGGATTCACCGTCCCCCTTCTCACCGATAGCTCCGGTAAGAAGTTTGGCAAGACTTCCGGCAACGCCGTTTGGCTCGACAACTCCATGACCAGCCCCTTCGACCTTTACGCCTGGTTCGTCTCGCGTGCCGACGACGAGGTTGAGAAGCTTCTCACCATGTTCACTTTCATGCCCCTGCCTACTATCAAGGAGCTCATGGTCAAGCACATGGAGAATCCCGCGGCCCGCGTCGCTCAGCACACCCTTGCCTTCGAGTTCCTGTCCATGGTCCACGGTGCCGAGATCGCCCTTCGTGAGCAGAGACAACACCTACTGGTTCACGGCAAGGAACCCATTCAGATGCCCGAGGGCACCATCCCCGCGGCTCTCATGAACAGGGCCAACGACCCCAACTCTAAGCTTGAGCCCGGTGAGCAATCCGTCAACTACGCCGCCCAGGTTTCTTTGCAACTGCCCGAGTCTCTCATCATGGGCAAGTCTATCGCCAAGATTGTGCACGCCTGTGGTCTGTCCGAGAGTTCCTCTGAGGCTCAGCGCATGATTATCAACGGTGGTCTCCACGTTGCCGCCGCCCCCGGCCAAAAGCAAGTCATGGCGCCTGGATCTCTGGACTGGACGCCCGTGCAGAACTGGTTCCCCTCCGACACTCTCAAGTTCCTCATTGAGGGCCGTCTCCTGATTCTCCGTCGCGGAAGACGTAACATCCGCATCATCGAGGTCGTCAGCGATGAAGACTGGAAGGCCTCGGGCCAGATGTACCCCGGTGAACCTAACACGGGTAAACTCCGCATGCTGCTCAACGAGCTCCAGCGGGAAGCCGAGGCCAATGGCGAAGCTATTAGCCAGACGCAGCTGCGCAAGCGGTTGGTGCAGCGTATGGCTCAGTCTGGAAACTTCAGTATGCGTGAGAGTTTGTCAATAGTCGATAGCACGTTTGCCAACTCAGAGGAGGGCTTTAGCAGCATGCCGGCAGAGGAGCAACAACAAATGAGAAAGGACATCTGGAAGTCGACGCAAAAGGCTCAGAATGATAGAAAGTCGGTGGAAAAGAATATGACGCCGGAAGAGAAGAGAAGAGCGAGAGCGAACAGGGCCCAGGCGCGTAAAGACGACAATGCCAATGGTGGTGGCCATGAGCCTAGCTTCTAGTGCGAGGGGGTGAGATGACATAGACTGTCATGTGTATTATTAGTCTTTTTGTATTTTAATCAGGGTGTTTTATTGAAATCTTGATCTGGAGACTTTATCATGTTCTGTTTGTCCATTTGTCCCACATAATCTTAGTATACCAAATGTAGGACTCTAGTAATACAGCGTCCAAAGATCCGAAGGCGGCAAACGCATCTCCTGCATCCCCTTTTCAATTTCCTGATTTGTCATGTTTGTCTCCGTGATAATCTGATCGGAATGATGAAGTCCATCAGTATACTTATACAACTCCGAGTCCGGCTCATCCTGCGCCGACGCCCCCACAGCCAGATTGCCAAGATGTGTCCGTGAAACAAAATGCTTATGCACCCGGTACAGAATGCCCTTGATACAACCAAACTGAACGAGTCGCCGCACATCAATAAACGAGAGAACATCCAGCCCCGCCTCGGCATGAAGCCACAACCACTCGGATACCGACCGGCCAAAGACAAATGTGCTTACTAGCCGTTTCATCTGGAAGTGGGTAAGTCGGACTTCCTTATCATGGATACACGTGTACGCAATACATTCATCCACAATACCATCGGCATTCGCCATGAAATCACGCATACCATCCGGTTGCGGCGCATAACATGAGGAAAACGAGAACATGTCGAGGAGAAGAATGGTATCGTAGTAGAGAAGATGGCGGAAGGCGGCTTTAGCTAGGTCCAGAGCTACATCGGCTAGCCATGCGATCCGGCGGACGTCGTTGACGCCGTCGATGTAGGTTATTACTTTTTGCATGGTAAGATCCCATGTGGGGTCGACAATGTCAGCGAGTTTCATTTTGGCAACGGGGACATGCCAGCCGTGGACAACGTCGGGGGTTTTGTGGTATGGGAAGAGCTTCATGTTGACGGTGTTTGCCTCGTCTACAAGTTGTTAGTAACAAGCCATGTAACGCTGTTAACACACGAATCCACTTACCAACGGGAATCATACACTCTCCATAAACATTCAAATCCGACTTAATAATCTCCAACAACACATCAATAGCTCTCTTCTCCCTCCCCGCCACCTTAACAAGACCATCGCGATCCTCCTGAGCACTCAAATACTCATTCTGCTTCTCCATTTCCGCAAAAGTAACCGCTAACCTCCGAACAACCCTCTCATACGGTTCCAACGTCTCCTTCGCATCAATCACCACTCCGAAATTGAAGATGAACTCATTCCGCGCATACTTGCTATGCGGGATCAAAACGGGGAATCCTAATACCGCATATTTCCCTTTTGGATCCCGCACCGTCATGAATCGGTTGCAGAAGGCTTTACGGGGGATAATGTACTCTTGTACAACGTCAAAGTCAACGGCACTTCCGGTGCCGGTGCCGATAAAGTTGGGGGGACTTTGCGACATGATAGTAGGGCCTGTGGTTCCGGAGAGACTGTTAGTTGTTTGATGCTCATGATTATTGAATTTATGTAGTGATTACTAACCCTTTTCGCGCAGGAAGCGCGCATAAAATATACCGAGAATCATTTGGTTTGGATATATTTGATGAATATGAGGTTCTGTTGGAAATATATGACCATCTTGGTGACAGGAGCAACAAGTTGGCTGTAGTCGGAAGAACGATGGATATGGTCGAGACATTATGAGGGTTTATTGGTGCACAACCCTAAGACATATCATCACACATGAATTCGTAAAAGAGAAAATATATGTACATGACAAAAAGGAAAAGAATACGGATATTTAATACTAAACAGAACTAGGCCAACCGAGAGAAATTCTGCATGAATATACAGACATACAAAACCGTCTACCCTCCTAGGACCCGGGGACCAAAAAAGACGAAATCAGACCATGGTGCTTTGCTGAATAGCCATCGTCATAGACATAGCGTAGACTAGACTGGACTAGCATCTGTACTTTGTCTGGCGAACAATACTGGACCAGAACATCTTTATAAACCACCGCCCAACAAAAACTCAATAGCTCCCTGGACATTTCCACCACTCCGGCGCAGGGCCGACACGTTCTGATCAAAGTCATAGAAGCCCATTTCATTCAATTGGCGTAACTGTGACTCATAACGCTCCTCTGGTGGCCGGGTATCCTGGGGAGCGGCATTGGCATGGGAGCCGGAAATACCTAAGGCCTCGTTCATCTGTCTTTCGGCCTGGGCCCAGAGCTCCGGCGGATACCCGGGACCGCCGTTATTCGTACGCATGGCCATATCCATGGCCAGAGCCTCCATCAAACCTTGGGTGTCAAGGCTTGGTGGAAGATCGCGGGGGAAATTCGCAAAGGGGTTGGCACCACCAAAAGGGTTCGCGCCTGCGCCTGCGCCAGCGGCGGGGGTGGCACCAGGAGCAGCGTTGGCACCGGGGGTGGCACCGGGCATACCGGAAAACAGAGCTAGGAATGGATTGGCGGCGGCGGCGGGGTTGGGAGTAGCACCAGCAGCTGGAGCCGGATTAGCGGCGCCGGTCGAGCTGGCGTTTGTGGTAGGCTGGGAAGGGGCAGTTTCAGACTGCGGTGACTGCAAGTCACCAGGAGCAGGGAAGCCGCCAGGTCTACCAGGGAAGTTCCGGGAAGCTTCCATGCGAATACTGTTCTGGAGAAACATGGGGTTGGACAAGAGCGCGCGCGTGGCAGGCGACCGTAAGATCTCACGTACACCCGGGATGTTCCGCAATTGAGGGTTCATCTGGATGATCTGGTCTATGAAGCCGGGGCTGTCGAGAAGAGTATTCATGGTGCGCATCATGGCAGGGTCTGACATAAGACGGGCCATTTCGTCCATTGAGGGGGGAGCTCCCATCTATGTAGAAAACATGCAAGTTAGTCATTGGAATTGTGTCAACAAGACTGGGGGTTTAAACTTACACCGCCATCAGCACCAAACATGCTGGCATCAGGAAGGCTTATATGGCCTGCGTAGCGAGCACCGGTGAGGTTGGCCAAGGGATCGCTAGCAGTCCCGGCAGCGAGAGGGACGGGAGGAACGGCGGCGGCACGGTTGTTGGAAGATTGAGTTGTAGCATTGCTGGCAGCGCTCTTGACAAGATGCATGGTGTTGTTGGGTTGAATCTTGTAGGCAGAAAGAGGATCTTCATCCTTGAGGACGCGACCACTATACACGAGGCGCTGGCGGTCGGCGGGCACATTGGCCTTGTCTTCGGCCGCAAGCATAGTCTTGAGCTCGCCAACCTTAAGGGTGTCTTGTACTGTAACGGTGATGGGCTTGCCGGTGCCGGCCTTGACCTTGAAGGTCAGCTCAATGGCCGCGGGTTCGTCGGACATTGTGGGGAGAGGGATTGTTTATCGCTTAGGTTTGAGGTGGCGACTTCAGCGCTAAGAAATGTCGTAGATTCAAGTGGATAATCTATCGCCGACTGCTGTGGTTAAAGGCGAAATGATTGATGAACAAAGCTCTTGACAAAGAACAAAGTGAGAGGAGAAAAGTGACGCAGGTGGCGGAAGCGACGATAGGTGAGGCCGACAGGGTTGAAAAGGCTAGAACAAAAGCAACAATTAACTGTGGCCCAAAATTGCGATAAGGTTGAAATGTTCGGGATAAGAATGACGGGTCGTTGCAATTGTCCACAGGGCCAGAAAGTGGATTAGGAATCGACAAACCCAAGCACGCCGAAAGAGTGGGGTTTCTGACGTAACCCAAAAGACGAGCTCTAAGTGGGCGCGGGGGCGGGGTTCGCGATACGTGACAGTTGAGTAAATTGATGGGCTGTGCGCTGGACAATTCAGGCGAGGCTTTTACATTGAAGATTTAAAAAACAAATAAAAGAGAATCAGATATCCACGCATGTTTATAAGCGTAATAAAACTTGTGCAAATTTGTTCCAGACGGCAAGGTCGGACAGGTAGAGATGTGTATATTGTATTGGCTGCCCGAAATAAGGCGCTATAAACGTCATCGAAGTTGGTGGAAGCCTATGGTTTCTACATCCACCAGGCCTATGTAATTGGGTGCTTTACTGACATGTCCTACCAATTACATATACAGTGCTGAGCCGATATCTTCATTCACATGTAATATGCATGTCAGATGGTTCCTTTTCTGGTAGTTCACCGTTTTGGGAGGCGAATGTGCATACATGGCAGGTTATATGTGGTGTTGGCGAGTGGCACCTTGGCCGATATGTTCTTGACCGCCTTATTGGGCTCGAACGGAAGGTCTGATATCATGCTTACTAGACTGTTATCTGATTCTCTATATTAATTGGTGATACAAATGAATCGTAGGAATCTATTGTCTATGTTCAATGATAGACACGTAGGAATGGGATGAAAATAGTTGGACAACTTTGAGCTCCAAGTATTCACAGAATCATATTGACACGTGCAATGTTTCAGGCAAATGTTTATCATATTCCCAAGTCAGATAAATCCGTCTCGAGATGTTTAACGCTAGGAACTCATCTGGTGATATGATCGACCGACTGAAAGCTCTATGTGCATCTATCTGGGTGGTGTGCTGTACTTCAGGTTGATATAGGGCATATGTGTGTAGCAAAACTGATAGATTCAGACAGGCGCCTTTTCTGATGAAGTCTGAAATACATATGTAAGTTGCATACCGGCACACAGTATATCACAAGAAATGAGCCTCCGCATGGTGCCACAGGTAAGTTCATTGCTTTATGGGCTGACAAATGTATCGATGTATGCGCTTGAGGCGGGTGGTTGTTGAAGTGCATTACCACTGTGAATTGAAAGATGTGATATTCAAACCACCCGGATGGTCTTTTTTCGCTATCAACCACACACTGTAGAGGTTCCCACTCAAGGTTTGTGTACATGTACATACATGACGCCACAATGGCAACCCTCCATGGTGGTCATCCGCGTTGCCACTATTTTCAATGACGTATTTATCCACATTCCCCTTGAAAATCAGCACCACACGGCCATTTAACGTTTTTAAAAATGATCAAACTCGCCAAGTATGTATCAGCGACCTACCCATGGGTTCACGAACTTGTTGAGCTGCATATTGCCGTAGGCTAGACTAGTCCACGAGTCGCATTCTGTTGACACCGATTATGACGGTCATTCGTAAATTGGCATGTGAGCCTGCCTTCCTGCGAAACGTGGGCCCTCAAAAGTCCAAGCGGCCAATCCTGGTTGGCCCTTAAAGTGTCAGTTTGCGCAACAAAGGACGTTGAAGGAACATCCCTCCCGCCTCCACCTCCGTTTCGTTGAGCTCAAGCGAAGCATGTGAGAGGAGTTGAAAAGAAAGAGGTTTGTAGCAACTGAAAAGTCGCGACCGTTATTCTTTTCCCCCATGCGGTTTCTAGATCATCGTTATCGCTCGCCTTTTTCTTTCACCTAGACTTGCACGTTGCATGCGCTTGGCTGCAGGTAACGCCCCTCCCTTGCGCCGTGATAATGCCTGCCTTTTTTACCTTCACACAAGGTCCAGACACCGCAGCTCGCTACAACCCCGACACCGAGCCGCTTCTCGGTCGATTCCGAGCAGTGCCGCCACGCGATCCAGAGCCTCCATTTCGACGACCGCAAATTGGTCTGTTAGCGGAACAACATCATCCGGGAAATAGACGACAGAACCGCGGATTAGACTTTCGACGGCCTCAGCCACGTGGGAGGTTTGGCGGAGGAAGCGCACATGCAGGATATGGTGCTATTGTAGTGCCGGATATATCAGCGAGTGATAGTAGTGATGAGGAGGATGATATAACTTCGGATGATAGTGGAGACAGTGAATTGGACGAAAATGCTGGAGACCGGAGAACGCGCGCCAGGCGCATTGTGAAGTCGGTGTCGCAAAGGATATATCGTGCTTTATCTCGGGCGCAAAGAAAGGCGGTGAATCTATATGTGCAGCCACAACAAGGAACGGTTAAACGGACCGTCAACCATTGGTATACGCGATATTTGTTAACAGTAATATTGCCGGCTGCAGTTGCTATCGCGTGGTGCGCTATCCCAATACCACAATATGATATTCCATGGGAAGATGACGACGATGACGACGAAGAGGCGGGGCGTAATTGGGTTTCAATGTTAACATGGCTTAAGGCAACACGTCCTGGACATGGTAAGGCGCGAGTTGAAGTCAACTTCTGGTTTTTCTTGGTTGTATTCTATGGACTATACAATCTAGTGGGGTTGATGTGGATTACCAAGATCTTCAACATTTACAATCTCAATTGGTGGCCCAAAAGAATGGGTTTTCCCATGACGATATCCTCAGTCGCCATAATCGGCACAGCAGCGCCAATATTAGTGTATTACCGACCAGAACTAGAGTGGGCTATCGAACACAACACAGTCTGGATAAGTTGGACGTTTGTCATCATGGCAATGCCAGTAATGATAGCCTTTATGATATTAACACGGAACGAGCGACATCTTGGGCTCCGTAAAAGCATGTCTCAACGCGAACGGGTTACAACGCCATCTTGGTGGACGATTGACTCGGATGATACACCACGAAGAGAGCAGTCTAGTCTAGGTTCTTCCCGAAGATGGAGTCGAGGATCCGGCGCCGATCGGAGAGGAAGTGGGAGACGGAATGCACGTGAAGCTGTTGCTCTCCGGCGGAGTTGGTTACCGGCTTCATTTGTCAGGTTCAACTGGTTTTGTTTGGCGTTGACAGTTGGGCTGTGTGCTTATGTACTTGGGGAGACATACGTTGAGATCTATCTAAGAACGCTTCCACATAATTCATGGGAGACAATTGGATATGTGTATAGTTGGGTTATCACTGTCCACTTGTTGGATATTCTAACTGGCTGGGTTTTGGGTGTCCGTGAAGGAGAAAGAGTAGGTAGTTATCCACTTAGTTGGATTTTCAAACTGTAAGTTTCCCGTCCTGTCCCGTACGCATAAAAGCCAACTAACATGTAAAAAAAGGTACTACATGATTACGTATCAAACATACGTCCGCGCTCTATACGCTCGTCTCCGGTCACCCGCCCAATTCCTCTGGCTCCAGATCCTCTCGAGTGGTTTCCTCGTTGTCCTCGTGCCACTTACAATGCACCCAAGATTCTACCGCATTCTCACCCGGCTAGGTCTCACAACACAGAGTTATGCCGGGTACCAGAAACTATGTCTCCGAAATGTATTTATCCGATTCATTGCTGAAAACGCCTCGATGGCGGCGTTTATCGGATCGGTGGCTGTGTTACATTTTGGTAACAACAAGGACTTGTACCCCTATTTTGCCTTTGATAATCCCTCTGAGCCATATACCTTCCGCTTGACGTATATCTCGTCCTTGGTCACCTGGGCGTGTGAGTTGGTAGCAGCTGGCTTGGTTAGACTTGTTATTCGCTGGGCATACGGCGTTGATGTCGATTTGGAAGGTAAGATGGACTTGATTGTATGGCCTGAGTTGGTGCCTACTAGTGCTGCGGTGACGGTACATGTGTTACAGAACATGTTATTTTCAATCATACGGTTACAGTTTAAGCGATGAACAGGAGAGTCATCGCGTTCGTCTTCATATAATACCCCTTATGTTCGTTTCACTCTGTACATATCCCTTCAATGTTGTGTTCATTGTGCACAAGGAAGCTAATTTACGCTGACTATTAACTACCGTGATACCATGCCGGACTGTGCGACCGGGTGTACGACCATGGAAACGGCGGCTCAACCGTGGCTCAACCGTGACATCATGTGGCGAGGAATCTAGGCTGTGAAGATTTACAAGTGGTAGTGATCGTGTGCCCAGGGCAGATGACGGAATCAGATAGCCAATGGGGAAGTGTAAAAGAATAAGTAGTAATTTGGCATGCAACGGTAGTATATATCCCCATAGCCTCTATACGTATGTGCATATGTATGCACATGCACCGCGTGTCATCCATGTGTTTGTTTCTTCAACTCCGCTAGTCACCCCAAACCCACAACGCTAGAACCAATCCAGAAGAACAAACCCCCTACCCGTTAACACCGCCGGTCTCCTACTCGTCAAAATGTCACCTCCCCCCTTCAAAAAGTCACTCTCCTCTCCAAAACTCAACTGACCCGGACCCCAAAACCACCACCTTCACGGCAATCCAAGGCCCGTGCAATTAACGGCATGAAGGACATACCTCCGGTGATTGGCTCCAAGGGACGTTTCGTCGCATGCCACGAGGACGGTGGCCGGGGATTAATTCGGAATTGATCAGAGACGCCCCATTTTTAGACTTTGAGGGATTGGGTTAGCAGGGTTTTTTTTTTACCTCCGTGCTAAGAGGGGGCGATGGGAGCACAAGCGCGGGTTTTCTCAGCGACTGGATTTGGATGTATATTTTTCATGGGTGCATAGTACATAGGTAAAAACAACGTTCATTCTAACTTCATATAAACCTGACTTGTACCACCTTCAATTCTCCCCAATATATAAGTCCATAACCAGCCCAACCACAAATCAAAAAAACTCGCCCATCATGAGCTCCACCACCGCCCAAAATGCCTCGGACGCCGTCTCCGCCACCACTGCCACCAGCACCTCCGAACTCCCCGTGCTCAAGCAGACTCTCCAGTCTGCCCTCCGGTCATTCCAGGACTTCCCTATTCCCGGCATCTCGTTCGTCGATATCATGCCTCTCTTCCTTCAGCCTGCCGCCCATGCTACTCTTAACCAGGCTTTGGACTTGCAGACTGCTTCGGCCTTCACTGCTAAGCCTGATGTCATTGTTGGTCTTGATGCCCGTGGATTCCTCTTTGGTCCCGGTATGGCTTTGAGACAGGGTGTTTCGTTTGCCCCGGTCCGCAAGCAGGGAAAGCTTCCTGGGCCATGTGTTACTGTTGGCTATGAGAAGGAGTATGGTACCGATTTCTTCCAGATGCAGCAGGATGCTGTCAAGCCTGGTCAGAAGGTTCTGGTTGTTGATGATATCATTGCCACTGGTAAGTTTTCACATTTCTTCTGCCTGTTTCGTGTATGCTAATATGATTATTCATAGGTGGTTCTGCCAAGGCTGCTGCTGAGCTTGTTGAGAAGCTTGGTGGTGAGGTCATTGGATACCTCTTCATCCTCGAGATTCCCGGTCTGGACGGCCGTAAGAAGCTTGGCGAGGTCCCCGTTTCTATCCTCCTCGAGGATGCTTAAACAGCTACATATCTAGCAAGCCTAATCGCACAAAAACACATTATAGTCTGTAATTTAAAATCATCTGACTTGTTCCCAAATTTCTGTTCCAATATATCCATATCATGTCATTATACCGCTTACTGCATGACCCACAGATTGCGAATATGAAATCCCCGTGATTCTACATAATATTTCTTCCTAATTACAATCTTCACCGCCCGTTGAAATTTCTCATACAGGTCCTCGCCTTGTTGCGCCTGTATCAACAACATGGGTATCTTCCAATCTCTCGGTTGTCCATCCGGCAATGTCTGCGCTTGATAAAAGTGTGGACGAATTGGTACTGCCTCTCCTGTCTCATCAACCACCACCACCAACTGTAATGATTCTGTTCCTCGTAGGAACTTGGGTATATTTGCCAGTTTTTGAACAAATGTACACCCACCCCGTTTAAACACAATAACCTGGTGTGTCGCCGGAATTTCCTCCGGCAGAACACTTGAACATCCTAAGCCTGCCATGTAAATTGTTTCCAACTTGGGTAATACCTTAGCCGTAAGTAGCGCTTTTGTCCCGGCTCCCGGTCCAGTCGAAGTTGCACCATCGAATGTCTCAGTCCATTGGCGAGCAGCGGAAGTACTTTCATCAGCTGGATCAACCGGGTCTGCCGGGTCCGACTGTGTCGCAGGCCCGAGAACAGAAGGAAGTTGGTTCTTTATATTTTTCACAGCGGCGCGGTAAGCTGACACAATAGCCCGACTATTGGTTGCAGCATCAGGGTCCCGTTCAAAATGTAGTGTGACGTCCATCATCTTAGAGTCCCGAATGACGTTGAAAAGTGGTACCGTGTAGTCAACAATTTGACTAAGCATCAATTGTGCCGTCTCATCACGTCCAAGGGGAATCCCGTTCACCGCCATAACTCGCCAGGTTGCTTCTGAATTGGCAGTGGCGAGTTCCATGGCTAATTGCAACTTGAGCTTATCTGTGCTGTGCACGCGAACTCCACTCCCAGGGATTCTCTCCACATTCATCGACGGGAATAACTCTTCCAGTGCACTCCCCTGTCTCGTAGCAGGAAACTCTAGACTCGTCATTCTCCAGTCAGGTAACCGTTTTGTTGTACCATTCGCAGGAATCATACTTGGCGGCAACGTCCATGGGAAAATCTCGGTACCTGCCAACGGCACCGAAACTAGACGGCCGTGCACGTCTTTATACTGTCTATAACGTCCCTTTTGTGGCCGAGTCAAGTGAACACCAGCTTGGGTAGCGGCATGGAAGATATCCTGACGCTCCGCTGTGATTGATCCAGCCAATGTACTCGGGAAGGGAGCTGCCGGGCACGTGTAAGTGGCGTTCCACTCTTCATCGTAGGATTCCTGGATTTGTACCACTGGATCAGATGGTTGTGGGCGGGTACTTGTTGGACGAGAGTTCTTGGACCGTTTGCGCGGTAGCACTAGGGGGTGGCCTTCGGTGGTAAACACATAAGCACCATCCATGTGGTTCAATGGGTGACCATCATCATACAACAAGTACAAATATTTCGTCGTTTCACCCAAAAAGAAACTCTCCATGCGATCCGACTTCTCCAATGTACGTACATCAGCAAGTCCAGTCCATCCACACTCCACATAACAATTCTTAATGATATCCTTAATCACCATCTCGCCCACTCGAAGATACCACGGATCCTTGGTAGCCCGGAAAATGTGATAGTTCGACTCAATGAGTTCCGGCCGGCCTGGCCACCAGCCAATGTTATACTCGACGTTCCCGTCTCTCAATGACCAACGTTCGGGTAGGGCTGAAAACCGTGACCACAGTGCAGTGTATAGCAAATTCGACTCAATCGCCTCTTCCAGCTCTCCCACCATAGCCAATAGTCCCGGGTAAAACGCACTTAAACTATCAATCCAGTACGCTGCTAACGCCCCACTTTCGAGATTTGCGTTGATATAACTCGGGTGGTGATAGTCATGTCCAGGGTGCTGGTAATTGTTGTACAGCTGTCTCTTTACCGCTGAATGCGCTTGGTGCCACACCCGAAGAAATTGCTCCGGGCTGTTATCCACTACCGACAGTGGTAAGTCTACATGCAACTCATTGGGGTCAAGCCATGGGTTACTTGAGTTTCGGTATAACGGTGGCCGGGAATCTTCATACTGCTTAATAGGATGGCCTGACAACAAAATATGAGTCTTGACAGCATACTCAAAGAAACTATCAACCCCCGCGCCAATACCCGCCATCTGACCTAGCCAACGGCCCTGCTCAGCATCAATGCCATTTCCTAATAGGTCAATGGAACTCTTTCGATCCCAGATAGCCCAGAAAGCCCTCTTGGCAAGCTGTTCAAAACGTTCATCCCCACTCAATCTACTCAACGCAGTGAACTCAAGAACTAGACTTCCAGCTCCTGCACTGCACGTTTCAGTGATTTCGCGGCCATCCATCTCCTTGTTGTAGTTCTCGTCCATCAACTTGTGCAATGGCGAGTTTGGATAGAACGGAATTCCATGGCGTAGGTTAACTCGCGGGTATGGAATACCCGTAGTTGTGTAAAAAGCAGGAAGAAGTCGTTCCGCCAAGTCGTAAGCCAGTCTTAGTAATTGGCCGTTATAAGTGAAATCCTCTGCCCACCGGATATCCGCCGTAATAAAGGGGTTCTCCGTCTCCCAAGTCTCCTCCGGTGCAAACGGCTCATACCCACGAATAGGCAGTTCTCCAATAGCAAAGAGATGGGCACTCAGTAACCCACCCACTCCACGAATGACTGTCTCAAAGACCTGGACTTTACTATCCAAATCGAAACCACGCGCTCGGGAACCCACCCCAGCCGGACCATTAGATCCATCACCATAATGCCGAACAATTTGCATCACACCCCGGTGGAAGTTCTTCAATGAGGTAGACCCAGATATCATACTCCCGTCATCGGGAGCACTGGCAAGGATAGCGAGAGTGGATAGGCTATCAATTAGGGTCAAGGAATAGTTCCCCAAGACATCATTCAGGCCGAAGTTCCACGGCTCCGAACGGTTGCGGGTCAAGGGTTGGCATGTAAGTGGCCGGAGCTATACATCAGTTAGTTTTTTTTCCAGCTTTACTTCACGGTATATTCAAACATACCTCATCTTCAGGGAACGCATGTTCCATGTAGTTGTTATATCCATGGTAAAACATCTCCGCACTCGTCCTCCGCAAATCATCCACATGATCCTTTCTCATCCCGCTGGCCCGCAACGGCCATCCCGCTAAAAGAGCTGCCCCATAGGCCGCTCTCCAAACCTTCATAATCTAGCCCACCAATTCCGTCCAACAAGTCAAGTAACTCCTAGCACGTGACAGAAACAAGCGTATAACAAAGGTCAAAAGAAAAGCTGATTTTGAAACCCCCGTACCAAGTAAATCATCGGGTCCAGGTCTGCAGCAATCTTCCTTATTCGAAATTCCACTCCATGCCCCCCCAAGCAAGCAACAAACTTGTCTTTTCGTTTGCGTAAACGTGGTTTGTCAAGAACCAACGTCACGTTACCTAAACGTGAATAAACAATAAGGGTATCAAGTAACCCAGAAAAAAAACCATAAACTTTGGTCACGTTCTTTAGTCTGTATAATATCAAATACCATCAATAAGACATCCCAAATTCATTCAAACTAGCAACCAATCTTCATCCATCATCTCAGTTACCTTACATGTCTTCTTCCTCCACATGGCAACGTCCAAGCACAAACCCTGCATGTGGCGTTGTGGCGTTAGGGTTGTCCGGTTGACGAGATATCTCGGGGATCGGCACGGGAGTGAGATGTGGTTACTGATGACGGTTGGATGTTGGGATGAACGGACGTGTTGGACAGTGGATGTTTCAGGACTGTGGAAGGGGCAAGGCAGACTTGTGTAGATGTTGTATCGAGGAGCCCTCCTGTTCCTGGATCTGCGCGGATGACAAGTTTCGTTTCAAGAGGAACCAATGAAAATATTTAGAGGATATTCAAGCTTCTACACTTAGATCCTATGTATCTTTTTCATACCATCAGATCCAAGCGGCCTCACAATAACTCCCCATCTACACCCCTCCGCCCTCCCACTCACCCAATCCAACAACACCACCATGCTGCTCATTGTCATATCACGACACACACATACAA
>LCZG01000062.1:125397-144729 GCA_001483325.1 Huntiella savannae | reverse complement strand
CCGAAACTCCCCCCTACTCCGACCCGGCCCCACCCACCCAATCTCCCGGGTCCATACGCCCCTCTGCGCCCCGCGCCCTCCTCCCACCGTCACCGCCACCACGCAGTCATCGGCCAGTGATACCGGCCGCATGCCATTCTTCCCTGCGGCCACATTCCCCGGCCCTGTAGTCTGGCCTTGTCGTTTGGCCTCGTCGTTCGCGCAGGGTTGTATTTTGTGGAACCACAGAGTGACAGCAGGGACTAGCCCTGGCATTTCTAGAATAGGTAAGTGGGGCGGTGGATCACTTTCCTGGAGGATCGGACGTCTTTGTTCGCAGATTTTCGGGGGTGGAAGAATCATAGGATCCGATAAGGTCTTACGTTTCAACAAGAACAACTGAAGGCCGCGTGGCCCAATGGCAAGGCGTTTGACTACGAATCAAAAGATTGTGGGTTCGAATCCCATCGTGGTCAGTTGATTATCTTTTGCGGATTTCTCTTTTTGTCAAGAGTGGACACATTTTTAGAGCAAGAATATGGAGAACCACGACGAAACCTAGAAAGTAGAAGCGTCAAGCTTGAGAGTAATATTGATGTAGAAATTTTTTTATTTTATTGGGTATCACTACGTCAGTAGAAGAGCCAGTTGAATAGCACTAATACAAATAAACTACAAAAAACAGACATATTATGCTTCTTGTTCATGATAAAGAGACAAGAAGTGTGTATTACCACGCGTTACCGCTGGGCTTAATCCCAGATCCAGCTAACCAACTTAATGGCTCCAGACTTCTTCGCTGGAGTGGGTTCAGGGTTCTCGTCCATGTGATCCAACACCCGAGTAAGCGGGATCTTGGACAGATCAACAAACGCAGTTCCCTTGTAGAACTTCCAGCCAAACAGAAGGGTGATGAAGATGGGAATGACACTGTGACTGTTAGTAAATATACAATAGGATAGTAAATAGAAGGTAGAAAACTTACAGGTATGACGAAACAAAACTACTGGCAGACCAATTACCCTTGGTGAACACAGTAAAGCCACCAGTCCAAAGAATGATTTGGCACATGAACAAACCAAACATAGAAGAGTATCTAGTCCACCAATTGTGCCATGGAAGGCGACCCTCGGGAATACCCTGGATTTCCATCGCACGCTTCAAACGAATGTGGTTCAACAGAATAGTCGACCACGAGACTAGTACACCGGCCGAAGTAAGGTCGACGAACCACCAAAACACGGTCATGGCACCATTCGACAAAGTCATGAAAGCCAGGAACATGAAGGCAGTATACAGAAGAACACAGTTGTAAGGAACACCCCAACGGTTGGTCTTGAGGAACAGCTTGGGAGCCTGGTTCTTGAGAGCCAGCGAGAAGAGCACACGAGTGCCAGTTAAGAGAGCCTGGTTAGACGAAGAGAAAGCGGACGTGATCACCACGGCATTGACAACACTGGGGATGGCGGGAATACCGGCAGCCTGTACAGCAATGACGAAGGGCGACTGGGCGGCAGTACCGGATTCATCGTTGAGACGGTCATCATCGCTGGCCACCAGCATACCTACAACAAGAACAGCGAGAATGTAGAAGAGCACAATTCGAATGAAGACGTTCTTGCAGGCGCGAGGAATCGCACGGCGGGGGCTGTTGGTCTCAGCGGCGGCGATAGCCAGAGACTCGACACCGGCGAATGAGAAGACAGCGCCGGACATGACACTCCAATAACCCAAGAAATTTCCCCAGCTGCCAGTAGAAATGTACTCGACGAATGGACCGGGGTCCTTCCAGTAGTGGAAACCAATGCGGGGAGTGCTAGTGCCACCAAGATCAATGACCAATCCAAGAATGATGAGGAATAACACCAGAAGAATCTTCAGGATGGCAAACCCAAACTCTACCTCACCAAACACCCGGACCATTGAGAGACCAACAACTACGGTCAACAGGATGAAAACGCAAATCCAAAGGACAGGCGATATGTCCGTCCAAAACTGAAAAAGAACACAGATTGCCGTAATCTCCGACGGAATCGACAAGATATTTCCGTACACAAGAATCCAACCGATGGCGAACCCCCAAGCCGGATCCAACAAAAACTCAGCATGACGCACAAACGAACCGGTGATAGGCAAAAGGGCAGTAACCTCACCCATGGCAAACTGCACTGCACACACAAGAAAACCAATAGTCAGGTAACCCAAGAGGGCACCAAGGGGGCCGGCAGTCTGAATGGCCGAGCCCAACCCGAGAAACAGACCGGTACCGATGGCACCGGCAATACCCAGCATGGATAAATGGCGCTGGTCGAGACCACGCTTCAGAGAACGGTTCTCAATAGATGTCACTATGTCGCCTGTGTGGTCTGCGGCATTGTCAAGACCCATGTGGTTAGCACCGCCTGAATGGCTACTGACGCTGGCAGCCTCGACGTCGGCTGAGGGGTCCTTTGCGGGGACCCCAAGTTCGGGGGATGAATGAGACATGGTACTGAATAGGTGTGATAAGAAATATTATAGATGTAGTAGGCAAAGTAGAGGCGTGGTAGTAAAGCGAATCAAGGCAGAGTGGAATTGACCATGGACTCTGCACTTGAATTCTTCTGTATATTGCAAAACCGATACAGAAGAAGGGGGCTTTACAAAGCACGAATTTAAAAGTGTATAATGGATGATTCGGTGATGATCAAAGAGAAAAAGGAGAGGAAGGAAAAGCAAAAGCCAGCCCCGAGATAATAAATATGTACACTACGTATGTACACGAAGAATCCACCGCTTGTTTGGACCAACCTTGACCCTGTTTGCGTTACCTTCGTTCCTGCCCAGCGAGTGAGAAATTTTAGCGGGGCCGGCAAGCACGATAGCAGTTTCTGCATTTGGTATGCGTGGCGTATATATTGCGTGTATTCTCATGTGTGTATGTACAATGCAGCGCACTGTTGCGCTTCTGGCTGCCGCGGGGTAATGATGCAATAGGCCGGGGATATGATTATGTTGTGGTGATCATGCTATTTCAGTATTCTTTGTCTATGCAGCCAATGTCCAGCTAAGAATTTTAAACGTACATATATACATATGTGTTTTATTTTGAGCTTCTATCCTCCCTTAAAGCGGGCCTAATGGAAGATTTCTAGAAGCTTAAAGGGAGCCAATCACGTGAGTACAATGCGACTTTTCCAGCGCATCCGCTTCGCAAACACCGTCCTTATCGTAATCCTTGGCTCTGGTCACGACAAGAGGATTCACAGATACCTGGGGGTCTGGGCTGCACGAGATCCGCAAACTGACATGTGTAGTCTATGCGGGTTTAACCGGCATTCCAAGCTTTTTACATTCGCCTTGGCAGTGAATTTACAGGCGAGGCGTAGCCGGTTTCTGGCCATTGTTGACAGCCTTTGATGCAAGAGATTCAAGATGATACAATGTATCTTTGAAGATATCGACCATCCTTTATAAACCCAGCCATACCGCCTCTCTCCCCTCATAATGCAAATTCTCACCCAACCCAGTCATTGCGATATCAATATCGCATCCATCGTCGCCGTAAACTCGTCGCCCAATATTCTAGGATCCCGCGAAATCCACTCCGCTCGCCATGCCCCTCCCTGGTACCACAGCAAACCCATCCAGGGTCAAGCGACGGCCACGACACCGTTTTAGTAATGGTATTGATGACGCCATAGTCTCAGTAGATATCGCGTGAACTATTGTTAGGTGCGTGCAAAAAAACGCATTCTCGGTCTAGACGGTGTTCAATTGTGGGCTCGGTGAGTTGCACCATAGACCTTGGCCAAAAATCGGTCGGTCAAGACTCAATCCATAGGAATCAGAATTTTAGTAGGGTTATCATGTGCATACTAACCCTACCATTGGATGCTTTCAATCGACTTTTTTTTTGGAAACATATAAAACACGTGATAGCATCAACATGAGTATAAGCTCAGATGACGCAGTGGTAGCGTGTGAGACTGCAGTTCTTAAAGTCATCGGTTCGACTCCGGTTCTGAGCTTATTCTTTTGTTCCTTTTTGCATATCTCGGGAACCCCACCGACCAAGTGGGGTGTCTGTTTGGGGTGATGCATACAGATTGATGTTGGACAGTTTGACGACACCCCGGTTTGATAGTCTGGGGGCTGTGATACTGCCTTACCACTTTTTGTGTACATGCAGTCCACCAGGAACTGAAACCCCCACGATAGTGACTAGGTACGGATCGACTGTGGCATGGTTATGAATGGGCGGTTATGAAGACTTGTCAGGAAAGTATATGCGGGTTTATCTATGGATATATAAGTGAGGGTTTGGTGAGTTTGGCTAGTGATGGAATCACGATCTTGAAACAAGCGTATATACATACATACGAAAATGCCCAGTTCCGCGGAGAATACCATGGCACGTGGAGACTAGAGCCGCGTGTGGCCCGTAATATGTCATACATATGTACAGTCCTTCATGACATTTAATCAATTTGAGGCGTATTTTGTAAGGCCATTCTGTTTGTTATGTTGCCGACAATGGCACTCAACAACGGCAAATCTGAAATGATACACATCCTGATTTGTGACAAACATTAAGTTTTTAGACGCGGTGGGTATTACGCACTTACATTAAGCCAACTTAGAGTTGTATTGTGACGCTCGTTAGACCGCCACTTAGCACTGTATCATCACCATTGATACCCACCATCTTGGACCCTCTTCATGATTGATATCGAATCAGACATCGTATAGCCTACCCCCAAAGAAACGGTAACATCCAGTTGCACGTACCCACCATATCCAAGACTAAATATCATAACCCACAAACCCTCATAACCGAACCAACAAGCGCCACCTAATTCTTCAACAGTCTAGATACATATACACATGCATACATAAACAACACCAACTTCCCAACAAAACGCCCACAAACAGCCCCCGAAACACTATACCCTCGGCCCTATTCAACACAAGCCAAGCACCTCATGTTACACCCAAGAACCAACATGTCACACTACTGACCCAGGGCCCTGGGCCGTCATGCCACCGCTTGATTAGCAGCCAGTAGCAGGCCGGGTTGGTGGGTTCAATACAACATGGACGTGCGGAGGGATCTCGGCGCTTAAGAAGGGAATAGAAGGGGAGAATGGCGGGTGGTGGGCGTTTGGAGGACGGATGATGTATGTACATACTTGGCGCTTTGGCGAGGAGGTGGATATCGGTTGATCTTGCGAGGTTGAATAGACGGGCGTTGCCATAGTCGTGGACACTTGAGTTTCTATGTAGAGGGGTACATAGATATGTAAGTAGCAGATTACGAGGTCCGTGATAACCTTGCGCGTCTATCCATCTTAAGGAATGGACATGTGTAAGTAAGCCCGGTACGACCCGCACTGATTCCAATTGGTTCCAAAATGCGCAGCTTACAATATATACAGGGGACATGTATCCCAACCACCGTCCCGACGGTCCATCAACCATGGGACCGAGACTGTCAATCCCCCTCCCCGCATTCATTGGACCACTTTTTCCAGGACAAATGACCATGAAGCTTGGCTCTTGTGACTTGATTTACCAGGCGTATCTGTACTTGATATTTATTGTTTCAAGCCTTTTAGGCGTCGGAGTTCCGGGCGATACTCGTTACGGCGCGGGAACTACGGGAAGTGCGGGACCGGAAAGCAAGGACTGGGATGGATGCAGGGGATAGGTTAACCAGAATATGCGCTTCAACATCAAGACGGTTGTGCATACAGACACATGTGGGTATGTACATATCCGCCACTGAACTTGAAAGGTTACATCATGTAGACGCTTACTAAGGAATGCTAGTATTTGTTGGGAGTTTGTCATGGAGTATATAATCACCCTAGGCAATTTATCAAAGCTTATGTTATTAGTTGATAGTTACGTGCGTATGTAGTCTCAGTGCCCTATGGATAAGGTCGAGGAAAGCGGATGATTTCGGAATGTATGGTGGTTGGTTTTTGATGAACGTTCCGCTCATCCGTGATAAAGCACAAGTACGTACCTGCATGCATGTACCGAGTACCTGTACTTTGTTAATACCTCAGGGATGCTGTCATAAGTGAGCTAGTTTTGAGAATGTCTATTTGTCTAAGTAAATAACCAGTTGATACTATAGACCCACACAAACAACTTCACTTTGTGAGTCTAATATCAATCATTTTCGTTCTTATCCATATGTACACCAACGGAAAGACTTCCCCAAACAAGTATGTATGTATGCCCTCCAAGTCCACAAAATACACACAGCCCTGTATGTGTAATCCAATCCAAACCAATTCAAACCATGTCCAACCCAGTGTCTAGAACTTCCAAACCAACTGACCACTATAAACGCAAGTGCGTCTCTCACAATATAATAACCATCCCCAGTATATCCAGGAGGCTGGCGTACATCCGGGGCGCTGCCCAACGGCCTGTTCCCAAAGTCATGAGTTCTTAATTCAGCGGACCGACGGAATTAGTAAATTTGGCCGTTCATCACTTTTCACTTTGTACCCTGTCCGTCTTTTTTTTTCAGTTTGTTTTTTTGGGGATGTGGGGATGTTCGGAAATCACACGATGGGTCGATTTTGGTGACGTCTACGGATATTTAGAAGAGGCCTCAATGATGTGGTCAGTGCTTTTGACATTTCACATTTAGAGCGGGAATCATTTATGTGGAAGGAGGTGAATGGAGTCACCAGGAGACTTGTGATGTATTAGGCCGTGCCGGACTCCGTTTTTTCCCGGAACTTGTACTGAGTGGATGTGATTGAAAAGTGCATGTACATGTGTATGGATATGCATACTTAGAGTAAACCAGGATTTCATTCAAACCCCAATACGGAACTCAACATGGCATATTCCAAAAACATCATGCCTGCCTATACCAGGGCCAGTAATAAGTCTTTTGATAAGGTCACTCGTACTTTTCGCGGTAATTTGATCAGACAATGGCATAAAAAGCTATCAAACAAAACATTCTAAAGCAAGATGAAAACAAAGCAAGACCGGAGTGTCACAAAATCCAAACCACAACGCCAGTATAAACCCCCCCAAACACCAGAAAGAAAAGAAAAAAAAAAACAGAATAGTGGAAAAAAGCCCAGTCCCTTGCCAAAATTCAAGGGACGCCACTACCGTCATGAAACATGAAAACGTGACCAACAAGTCACCCCCACGAAGAGAAGGCAAATAAGAAAGTAAAAAAAAAAACAAAGACACACAGAGACTCTCAATGAGAACCTCCGGGTTGTCCAACATTCCCGGGGAAGGAGGTCCCTTCAACCCACTCTTCATCTCCTCTGACGACTTGTATCTGGTCCAAAACCATATCTGAGCCACCGCAGGGTATTCCCCTATTATCAACCATCTCGCCTGGAATTGGATACCTCCGTGACGCATTTGCCGTCACATTGAACTCCTTGGTCTTGATGTTCGGGACCAAAGACCGGCTATTTGCCGCCCGAACCGCCGACGTATCTCGGTACCGAGCTCGAATAAGCTGGTGGTCCTGTTCATGGTAGTAGATGTTCTCAAGACCAAGCTCAACAAGACGGCACTCGATATTCCGCTCGCTCCAAGTCATGTAGCTGCCACCGCCGAGCTCTTCAAACTTGGCTTTGATCAACTTGTAGCGATCAGCTTCAACCTCCTGGAAAGCCTTCTGCAAGATTTTGGTCTAGAAAATCGGTTAGTCTTTGATTATTTTCTGTCAAATGTGCGCTTTGGCTTTTGTTCTGATCAGGGATCTGAATTGTGACGGTTATCGACACCCCTCATAGATCGGTCAAACTTGCATGGTCACACCCCCTTGGTAAGCACAGGCTTCCGTCCAGTAAACTTGCACGGGCCATTGCCACCAGATCTTTCCTTTGCCTTCTTACTAAACTTCTTCCATGGCCGAATCGGGCACCGAGGAAGTGTAAAGTAAGGCTATCTGCAATTTAGAATCGGCAGAAAGAACAAAGGATAAGTTCAAGAGAGTGTGTGAGGTTGCGAATCATGAGACATGGGATTCCTCTGTTTCATGGTCCGGAAGCTAAACCGAAAAACAATCCAGTTTGCTCAATTTTGTACGACGGGACTTGTGAAGTCACGCAGCCGAACTTTCAAGGGATTTGTGGACCAATGAGGGGGTAAAGCCAAAAGGGGAACAAAGAAAGAAAACTTACCTCTTCTTCTGGCCATTCAATCCAGCGCGATCGCGCTCTAGAGACTCTCATTTGTAACGTGGCCTTGGAAGGCATCTTGTCGCTACTTCTGCCACCACCAGCTTCGATTGATTCCTTAACATATTCTTCGCCAATAGCCTCCCACATATTCTTGCCCTTGTTGCCATCGTAACGTCTCCGTAGTTCCAATACACGACGTTCCATAGCGGGGCAGCCAGGCTTGAAGCGAAGTGGATTGACATCCACGGGATCAAGTGGGACATTCTGCGGTGTATGCTTAGGCCTGGCATTGGCAGCACGACGAGCGCTGGAAGGTACTGAGCGTTGCTTGGCTACACGGTTATTGCTGTGCGAACGAGCATGATGGGACTTGCCAACGGCAGAGTAAGTAGAGCGAGCCATCCGAGGGCTCACAGCTGCGTAGGGCGTGGCATTGGATGGAATCGGCGCAAGAATCGGGGGAGGTTGGTATGCAGTTGGCTGTGGGAGAACGGGATTATGATTCTGGTGAGTGATGATGCCGCTCATCGAGTGGTGGTAGCTATATGGCGACGATGTGTTCGTCTGTGGCTGGGTATCATGGTGGGAGTAGTACATCTTGGTATCATCATGGGGGAGCTCCTGTTTAACGCTGTAGTTTTGCTGATAGTATGGTGTGCCGCTTTCGTTGAGTGAGTTGCTAATGTATGGAGAGATGCCAGAAGCATCAAAAGGTGGCTGGACCTCCGGACCGGAGACTTGTCCGTCAAGTGGGTTGTTAGAAGGCCAGTACTTGGCACTCCCCTGTGGCGAATTTGACTGCTGCGAATGAGTTGGTGTATGCTGGTGATGGTACGTGTTGTTGTGCGCCATTATTTTAGAGCTCGCCGCGGTCATAGGCGGAGATAGTGAACCGGAGTGTGGAGTTAAGGCGACTGGGTCGCAATGCGGGGCGTAGTTAAATAGTGGCGCCTAAGAAAACAAGACAGATTGATTGTTAGAGACAGGCCAAAGAAGGAGACCAAAAACAAAAAGGTGCCGAATCCAATGCTATGCTGAACACAGTTACAGGGACAAAGACCTAAAAGGATGTGATGCAGGACTATGGACGGTAACCAGGAACAAGCAAGCAATAAGGTTTAGATGGCCCAGTGAAAATAGAGGAAAAAGATGCGTAAGAGTATCGGGGCAAGTGCAATGCGTGGAAGGACAAGATATCAAGGCGTGGGTGTCAAGAGAAGGAACGGGTGGTCTTCTCTCTTCTATCTATAGTAAGATAGCAAGCCGTCTTTTGAGTTGTCAACCCCAGTCATGATGGGGGGCATTCACACCCCCCAAAAATGAACACCCCCGCTCGCTTTTCTGCTACAGTAGTGCACAACCATTGTTGTCAATGGCAGCCAACACATGCAGAACATCAGAGTCCTTTGTTCCCCCGGCCTTCTACTCAGGAACTAAGGCATGCGGACAGACCGTCGACAGAACCGGCGAAAAGGCGGACATGTAAAGACAAGCAACAAAAGTAACAAAAACAACAAAATCGGGCACAACGACGTCAGTGATTCCCAAAATGTTGAATTCTCTGTGGAATCCAAACTCGGCGGCACAAAGGGCCGTGGGACAAACCTTTGTGCAATGAACGAACGGGTGCTTGGGCTTAACCAGATATGGCCTGGTCTGGTGGTTTAATGGTCTTCCTTCGGTTAAGTGACCTCGGACAAGGTTCCCACTAGGATTTGGCCTTCGAAAACGCACCAACCAATGCTTGACAAAAGTTGAGAAAGAGACTGAACTTGAACAGGGAACCTGTGGCCAAGGCGGACACAAGCTCCCCAAGACAAAGAAGATACCCCAGAAGCCTGCTTGAGTGATTTTGGAGTCACCCTGGCCCTGGGGGGGTGGAGATGTATGTGGAGGCCATACCAGAGGCGGCAAGAGATGACGATATTTGACTTCAACATATCGACAAAGAAAATGTGTTGGGAAGTGTTAAGGGACATTGCTGTTCGGAACTTTGACACGCATGGAAATTCAAGGAGACCAAGAGTGTGTTGGATTTTTGGCCCTAGATATGCAATCAAAGAGGCTAGAACAAAGAAAATGGCTTTGCCGTAATGAAGTTGATTCATGACTTGGGCGATGGAACAAAGTACGAACTGGCGTGTGAGAGAGAGGCGATTGGCTTGGTCCAATCACATTGCAGGCCGAACCTTGACAAAGACACTACGTCCTTCACCGACAGTCCCTTCACCGTAACCTATGAGCTGTCAGAGTAGCAAAACCACACCGGCTATTGAAAGCCAGGGAATCAAGGCCACTTGACCTTGTCCTAGTAATTTGCGTCATGGTTCCAACAGAAAGCCGTCTTCGAGGACCGAAATAGAAGAGTGATTTTGCCAGGGAAGCGGGTAATCCAAAACGATACAATGTGAGATCTCACAAAGAGACAGAAACAAAGACCAGGCAAGGGGAGTATAGTTGAGATGAGAAAGAAAGTGAGATGTGGTATCGGAACTTACATTGGCCACTTCGAATGTAGAAAAGTCAGCAAAGGACTGGTCTGGAGTCGAGAGTGCGGCAGTGGTTACCGCAACAGCTGTCATTGGGAATGACTCGGGAACAATATCCACGAGACAGGCCGGGCGATGGTCACGGTTCATGAAGCGTGGTGCGGTGGCGGCCAACGAAGGCATCGATGAAGATAGTGAGGACATGGGCGAGAGAGTACTGTCGCTCACGAGGCCCAGGGACATTGAAGAATCCATGGTTAAGTTGATGTTGGAAAACAAGGTAAGAAGCGAGTTGGTGGGGAATATTGGCGAGACAGGTCTGTTTATATGGGGAAGAACTGATAACTGAGACCAAACAGGGTAGTCGATGACTCTAGTTGACGAGTCTATAGACAGTGCAATGATGAAGTTGAAGAGATGAGCAATCAGATGGCTTGATGCTAGTCATATATACCCAAGATTATGTCGTCGAGAAGACACGAGATAGTCGAAAATAGCAATAAACGAACGGGAAGTAGACCTAGTATTTAACAAAGGGAATCTCAAGTCAAGATGCAATGTCGTCCACAAAGCAAGACACAATGGAGATGCAATGGAATCTATAAACTCCACATGCTTGAATCCAGGAACCAAAGAAAAAAGCACAAGACAGCGACACTTGTGATATTTATCCCCCACCCCCCGGTCAAGTGGCTCTTTAGTGCCCCTCCGTCCAAACACCCCACCGGAACGTCGCCTTGCCTTGCAAATCCCGTAACTACACACCTTGCATCACAGTATTCTCTTCCTGTTCAAAAAAGCTCCTCCTCCTTCCGCTGTACTGACCCAAAAAGGGCATTTATCGATCCCGAAGAACATACGAGAAGGGTATTCCAACTATGTTTTTTTGGCCTTCTGTATGGCCTACAAGACACAATACGTCCAGAAAGAATGCCACCCCCAAAAATACAATAAACTCAGTAAAAGAGGGGGGAAAAAACTATACAACACCCGATCTCCGTTTACGCCGCCTGCCTAGTTCAATCACAATGGAGCCCGGCTAACCCACAAGCGCGCTACAAAACAAAGCAAATCTCGAACTGAAAAGAGAAGAAACCACAAAATACATAGGCGGAACATCTGAGCCCGGTTCTGCCAACTGGTAAAAGCCAGGGGTGGTTTGTCGTTCGTTTGCATGGTAGCCGCTGGCTCGTGGTACACACACGCCCAGGACTCTTTTATGACTTCTTTGTGTGGATATCTACACACCCAGTTTATGCCCAGTGATGGGTGCAATATGACAGTGCATGGGGCGTGTGTATAGTGGCATTCTGGGTTTTGACGCAGTCACTTGTGAGGGGAACAAAAGGTACATACTGCACAAGTCGATATTTTTTACTGCATTTGATAGTTTGGAGGAAGATTGTATGGACCATTTTGGCAATCTTTCAACAGAGAATTAAACATTCATAAAGACATGTCGTTAACGTTCAGGGTTGATAGTTTGTGGCTCTTTCCTCCATGGGACGATTGGTCTCAGATAATACAGATTTGTGCTACCTTTGCATGGAAGCTTGATAGGGCTATCATAACCCTAACGGTATGCACAGGGTATTTTCACCTGGAGACAAACTTCAAACATTGTATAGATGAATCATTCAAGATGTCCAGAACGCCTCAAGTCAGCCTTGTTCCACCAGAAAGGATAAAGTCCTCTTGTGTCAATGTTTCACATGTGCTCAAGAACTACAACGTGCACTAGGTAATGCAGCCAGGACAATCCAATGACGGCGAAGCATCAACCGATTTGATCAACCCACTGCAGTGCTTGGCCTGAGCCCTCTTCCCCGCTGCGAACTGCCACTACTTGAGCGCGGCCTAAAATGTCGACCTGTAATCCAAGGCGTACTCTAAAGGGTCCACCTACTCTTTTGTGATTTCAAAGAGGCCTAGACGTGTCTTTTGTACATACGTGCACGCATGGACTTCTTTTCCCCTCGGGCACGAGGCCAAGTTTATTACTCGCTTTTAATGGCTGGCATGCATGATGTCATTAGGCTTGAGGGCTTCTTTGTCACGGTAGTGGAACCCCTGCACACCGCCTGTATTTGGGGCTCACCGAGCTTTGACTGATGCGAACTGCATCTTTGAATCCTCGAGGCCCAAAATTCATATGTTCGTACAAGTGTATGTGTGAATGATGATTTATGTATCTGACCTATACATAACAACTACAGAAATCTAGAATCCAACCCGGAATACCCGAAAACTCATAGATAACGGTTCACACCCCCTGGCACATCAAATCAACTCGAGGTACTCTATCAACAATCATAAGTCATCACAAACGTTCCAGAAGACTACAGACATAGGTAGTTTGCACAATCAACTCACACGTTACATACATATGTACATATGTACATACATACACACTTCCACTCACAAAGTACTGCACATGCTCGGCCTTTCACATGACCCTAAAATAGGCGGTTAAAAATGGTCAATCTCTCACGCTGTGATGTGCTCGCTTTATACTAGCCAGTCTTCTCGAAGTCTCATGCAGTCGGACTAATTTAGAGACCGTGTTCTTTGATAGCAACATATAGAGGGGGTGGGTACTCGGTAACGTCGGTGTAGATAGACGACAACAAAGGATGATATGTGAAAATCTATACATGCATGGATTATGCTAGATATGGAAGCCAAAGTTGCCACGATCAAGTTTCAAGTGCCGGACACATATAGCCAACAGCCAACACTTGCAGAACCCTCTGTCTACATCCATATATCCCCAGCAACATGATGAAGATCCAGGGTTTAAAACACAGCAATCTTTCTAAAAAACCTTCATCGGCTACTCCGATTCCTCTTCAATCCATCATCATCCAACCCAACACTCCACACGTTAAAAAAACGCCATCGTCCATCGCGATTAACAGACCTATAGCCATCCAACAATCCCGCGCACAAACCAAGAAGTTTCCCCTTCTATGTTGTATGCTTCGCCCTGAACAGGTTAGCTCGTTCTTTGCATCCTTCAGGTCGATCTCACCTGCGTTAATATCGCCTGATTTGTGCCCCATGTCTCGTAGCTCCCAGTATACACATGTCCGAATGTGGCAGCTAAGCGATCTTTAGCGGGGCTGCAACGGGTTTTGTTAGTATGTATGCACATATGTACAATACAAAGCATACAACAGAGCCGAGGACCGCGAGGTGGGGTTTTTTGCGCGGCTAAGTTGATCCCTGAAGTTACGAGGACCGGCGTCTATTGTCGATTGTAGATATCGGGTTTAAGGAAGCGAGCTATCACGATGATTTACTTGATGGCTTTATTCCTCCATGTGACTGATCATCAGAACACGTCTTTGTTGGTCTTTGTTTTCCTTGCATAACTTCGGCTCTTGGATTAGTGAGAGGGGAAAAAGGAAGTGCCGATGGAAGGGTGGTGTGTTCTAGCGTCAGGAGACATGTTGGGTTGGTCTTACTATTTCCAAGTCTATTTTGTCTACACTCTAAAAACAATGACCACAACAAACAAGAACAGAAGAACAAGATACTATTCTAGAAGCCCCCCTCCCCCCCCTCGCCTTTAGTGCGTGCATGAAATGCCCGACCTGAGACCAACATATGTGCATATCCAGCTAGCCCAACATCCCTTCCGTACATCGCCCCAGCCAGTCTGATCCGTCCGCCTCGTCACCGACCACCACCATCAACCAGGCTTTTCCTCTCAAAACTCCCTTCCAGGCCTCCTTTCATCCCTCTGACTTCCCATCACAAAGCACCATTCAAGATGTCACACACCCCCCACTCATCCAATCACAGCACTCAAATCCGCCCCACTCCTACTACCGTTCTCTCGGGACGTTCCAAGCTCTCTGATTAGTTGGATTTGTCACCCATGGGGGATCCGCACATCGTCCATGGCGGCAAACCGTAGGGATCTCGATCCTTTCAAATCCTGTCAATGTAACTTGTGGCTTGTACAAGTGTGTGTGTGGCTTGCCAGGTCCAATGACGGCAGGTGTACTCACTAAGAAAGTATGATGGAGGCCAGATTATGAGGCGGGGCGGACTTCACTTTTGATGATAGGGGCTGTAAATACATACATACGTACGTACAGGCTCAGTAGATTTGGTTAATCTTCGGGGCGGTCAACTGGAACCTCCGAAAGGAAGATCTGAACCACATGAATAAGAACGCCACCATGTCTCCCAACGGCACAGTTCGTCAGATCAACCCCAAAGCCACCAGAACCCAATACCCTCCTCTAACGTGTCTCTCCATCCCTCGTCTCGGCTTCGCAGTTCTTCACTCCCCAGCATCTGAACTCGTCAAATCCACCTCGGCACTAACATATCCTGATTGGTCATCACCACCTGGTGTCTCGTCTCCTTCAGGCCTGCTCCGCCCTTTAGCGCGCGTTTGCACGGCCATTCGACTTGGGGGCCGCGTTTGCGGGAAGGATCGACCGCTTAGTTGAGATGAATGGGTTGGGGTTTGAGAGGTTTCTTTTGAATTTCTATGGTATGGCTTTTATCGTGGATGAGGTCTGTGAGTGGTGGTTGTGGTTCCTGGTTGCATTGTACATACATACAAATGTATGTGGTATTTGTCTAAGTGGTTCGTTATCCGGCCCATCGGGAGGCCGAATTACAGCTTTAGTGGTTCCGCAGTTCGCTAAGCCTAAATGCCAACCTCGCCTTGAAATGTGGTCTGCATGCATTTGCATACAGACATACATACATACATACATACGTACATATGTATGCATTTCTGTACACATGAACATACGTCCCTCTCTAGCCTCCCACGAAACCTCTTTCCCCGCCAAAGTGCCATCCACCGTAACTTCCCCCACCACAACGTGACTCGTCCACTTCCTCCATTTTGATCCAACTTATCGCGTCTATCCAACATATACCCCAGCGTCAATCCCAATGTCCCCACCTACAAACAGCCGCTGCATCCGCCGCACCCGCCGTAGCCGTTTCACCCGACCTCATTCATACGTCATGTGCCAATCCATTACGATTTCCTCTCTCGCTTCGTCCCTCCCTTCCCTAGCGTCTTAATTCATCTAACGCCTTGTAGAATTGATAGACAAAGGAAGGATTAGACGCCCCAGTTCGTGAACCACCCACGACGAACTCTATCAGGGCTCCCCCGTAGTTCATTCGGTCCTATTCCGATATGTTCGTTTGTCAGTCCTACTTACGCGGCCATCAAAAGATTGTACACACATCACACATGTTTCTCGCATGGCTATGACCAAAAATCGAAGCCCAAAAAGTATACTCCTCCGGACAGGCTTGAACTGTCAACCTCCTGATTGCTGAACTAAAGTAGTTCGTAACAGTCAGACGCGCTAGCCAATTGCGCCACAGAGGAATGAGTAATTGTACTGATTATGAAAGGCCGTGCATAACAAGCATTAAATATGCACAATTGCCCAATCTGCAACCTTCTTCCTTAATACCCTCGAAATGGTACCTTTGAGGTCTGGAGTCGCCATTTCCATCGAACGCATAATGAATTCGCCCCAAATTCGTTGTTGGTTGTATTAAACCACACATTACACTCTTTTTTCCTTTTATCCAGCTCATTTCACCTCCTCTTGGGGCCAGCCTGATCGATTTCTGCCACGCTGGCATCTCTCGACCCCCTAAAGAGCATTCTTCACTGGATAAAAACTCTTAAGGACACACTCAAGCCCTCCGCCGGCACTCCGTCGCGTTTCTTGGAAGAGGGTTCCGCGCCGGATGTCTCGCTTCTATGTGTTCCTTACCGGTCGATACTGGTTTCGTCGAAGGAGGATATTTTCTGATATGGAGGAACAAAGAAAAGTTTTCAATTACCGGTATCGCGATGGTTACAAAAACAACATCGTCGACAAAGCTTAGGAAGAGGACAAGAGTGTTGTACGCCGTACCCGCTCATTGACGGGATTCATGCCGCAAGCCGACACCCTCTGGAAAAGGTTGATTTATTTCGACACCCACGAAGATAGATGTCAAAATTTTGCGGGGAGGTTTCACAGTACATGCATCGTCAAGCCCCTCCTGGTGCTCGTCACCGGACCCTAAGTTTGGTCATAGGAGGGTTCCTTGGCAAAATGCACTCGCATCTCCTCACCTCTCGGGACTGGCCCAAAGGACGACACCTTTGTTATCAGACGCGCTGGGTGAGGTCGTCGTATTGATAGTTAGCTATGTTCAGGTAGCCGCCTTGGTGCCCCGTCGAGATCGCCGTCGTGTTCACAAGCCATGCTATACAGCGACAACAACGACAAATTTCCAGCTGGAATAGACGTTAAACAAAATACCAAAAACCGCTCTTCGTTGCTTGATATAAACGCCGATATTGACACAAGTACTGCCATTTTAGCGAAGGTTGTCACATCTGTGTCTGGCAATAAAAAGCCCTTGTCTGTTTGACGTTGTGGCGCTAGGTTCTTGGGGTGTGACGTGGGTAGTTGCCATAACATGAGAGATAGTGACACGTGGGTTATGAGACGGTTGTATAGTGTTACACAGAAACCTATAATGTCTCGAGACTGTATTTAGTATTTAGTGACGTGGACGTTGCCGGTTCTCGAGTTCCTATTGGTGGCTGATTCACGTGGTAGACATGCGGGTTTACAGTACTGCAAAAAACGTGGAAAATAAATGACGTCATGATCGGCCAATGTTGCAGAATAGCCCACGTCTATAGTCGATCATGCAGAACATATAAGAATGTGACTGGTCAATTTTCATTCGGACCCTATTTTTTTCGTAGCCTAGTAACAACCGTGTAACAATGATCTCATCTGGATGAGTCGGCCATGTGCATTCTGACAACAGCCACAACTGTCCTTGAGCTTGAAAAGTGCACATTCTCGGTGTCTAGCCCAATCTGTACTCACCGCTCTTTCTTATGTCATCTCAAACTTGGACATACGCCATAACCCGCTTTTTATTTAAACACCAGCTTACCCAAAGAATCACCGACTTCATTCGGAGTATTACACACAGGTGGATCATTTTCCACCTTGGCTATTATTCCATCTCATGCGTACCTAACTAGACGGGCCTAACGGTTGTCGCTGTTGCTGAATCTTTCAATGTGTACCTGAATAACGCGAGTTGTTGGCGTGATGAAATTATACGGTAGGGTGTGGTCACAAAAGTACCGTTCATTGGGTCGACTTTTTGAAGAGACGAGATTTGAGAGCACCGGGCCGAGGAAGCCGTCATATGACCAAATGTAGAGCTCATTTCGAAGCACAAGGAGATGCTTGGTTTTACTTTTCCGGTAATCTTTAGACTAAGACACCGCGTACATATATCTAAATAACCCAACTTGCCTAGGGGGTGTCAGCTTGGGGCATTGATCGTTTGTAAGCCTCATTATGTTGTTGTTGTACTTGATTTCTACGTTGGCCAGCTTCACCCGCTACTACAATGGCCTTCTGTCAAAGATGCAGCGAGGGTCGTTATTCAAGTCCTCAGTTGGGTGTTCGGCAATTGTGTGAATGTAGGGGCATAAAGATCCGCCAAAGCCAAGCTCGGGGCTAATTGTTGTTGTTGTTGTTGATGTTGTTTTACGTCTACCTAACTAGATCTAACTGTTAATACGACGGCTCTCCAGGCAACGTCGGGTCAAAATGAAGTCGGCATCCCGTCCCTCAAAGAATTGTTGTTGTTGTTTTATTTTACGTCTACCTAACTAGATCTAACTCGTCGTTGTTGTTGTTGTTGTTGTTGTATTTTTTAACGTCTACCTAACTAGATCTAACTGTTAATACGACGGCTCTCCAGGCAACGTCGGGCCAAAATGAAGTCGGCATCCCGGTATCCTCCGTTGAGTGGTCGGCAATTGCGAGTAATGCATGAGTATAGAGGTCCTCCCAAGACCAAAGATCTAACTCGTCCCTCAAAGAAGTCACCGACATCTTCGTATTTAAGCTCCGATAGCCACTCCGTCTTTCAACACCGAGGGGACATGGTCTAGTGGTATGACGGATCCTTAGCATAGTTGAAGCTCCGGCTTCCAGCTTGGATCAGGTCCGGGGTTCGATTCCCCGTGTCTCCATTTTTGCTGTCATGGCAGTGAGCAACGTTGTAAAGATACGGGATCGCGCAAGTCCTCAGATCGTTATATAAACGTAGGGTCAATGATAATAATAGTGAACTGTAATAAATGAATAGATGCTTGCTCTTCTAAGTTCTATCCTATGTCACCTCCTGAAAACTATCGTGACATACTTGTCACCTAGCAACCCTAGCATGGTCCGTGCACCCTCTCAACCCTGGTGACGTCACTAAACCAAGACGACTTCACCTTAAACTGTGACAAACGTACTTTTTAGAGAGCAGTGGGATGGATATTTGACGTTGTCAAATCATGATGTTTGAAGTCCATTGTAACACCAGATGTTACCTCTTTTTTTACCAAGTGTCTTCTGGCTGTCTTGGCATACATACGACCCTGTCTTTAGCTTTAAGTTTATAATGTTCATCTATCAATCATAGCTGTAAGTGTAATAGACTCCGCATAAATTTCATCACCATCTTCATTCGCCCGAGACTCAACCCTATCACCGACCATATGAACCCTGACGCACGGACCAACACGTCACCAAAAAAACCCCACATAGGCGGATCCAAAACGGGTCAGACCCACAAAATCGGACCCGGCGTGAAAACTCTGCGTTTATCAGATCCGATTACGCCGA
>LCZG01000062.1:88457-125317 GCA_001483325.1 Huntiella savannae | reverse complement strand
ACCCCCGCATTGGGCTCAATTCCTGATGCTCCGGTTCAACCGGATCCTCGAACCTGGGTGTTCAATTCCTTTTTTCTTTTTTTTTTGCCTTTTTTTGGTCCTGTGACTGCCTTTATAGAGAGGAGTGGGTGGTATTTTGCCTTTTTCTGTTTGTGTCGTGTGTGATGAGATGCTGGTGTAGACGTAGGGAGTTGTTGTTCGCAGTGGTTCTATATGCGAGGGGCCTTTGTCTTGTTCATGCATGCAACAATCCAGACGGGTGTGATTACACCGAAAGTGAGGTAGCATCCGCCAGCCGTTTTAGGACGAGTAGGCTCGAGGCGGGTATAAGATATCTCGGACAGAGATTTGTCTACTTGCGTGTTCTACGGGCAACGCCGGCTTTGGAATATTAAGCCGAGATAGAGTGGCCCTTGAATGTAGGGCTTAACTTTATGGAATGGGGCTGTTAGCAACATATGCAGATGCATGCAATGCATTGAGGCGGAGATGATGATCTTGGAACCAACATAATAGTTAACCGGTTATGGAGTTCTTATAATACTAGTTTTAGTGGAGTAGCATCTATGTACCTTGGTTGTATGTTGTACTTATGTGTATGTGCTTACGGGCCTTTGTCGTTACAAGTTTGAATGTGACGAAGGAACACGTAGGCGGAGCAATTGGGCAGCAACATTCTCATTGTTCCCAAGTCTTCTGTCTTAAAACAAGAGGAAACTGCAGGGCTATGTTAATGGTACGGAAGTACAGTTAACCATGGATCGCCAGTGTGTACCTACATATGTTGGATGTACATATGTGCGCCCTGAGCGGCAGGACCTTGAAACTATCTGATCTACTTACGCCCGGAGGTCGTTCAATAGTAACGAAGCAATGCACGCCCTTGCATGTAAAGGGCATTTACTTATATACGCACGTATATGCTCAAAGAACCAACACACCAAGTACGCTTGCACTACATGAGGAGTGAGAAATGATAGACCGACCGCATATGCAACTCTTCGGCCTTACCGTACAAGTTCTCCGGTTGCCTTGATTGCCTATACTCAGGAGGAATAAGCGCTTTTGTTGCTCTGTTCAGTTGCTGCCATGTACACACCAGTAAGCAAGTAAAAATTTTCACTCGGCAGTGTTCCGCGTCCTGAAGGCCTGACACCGCTCTTGCACAGGACGAATCGTTGACATATGAGACGGTGTGTTGCTAGTTCGACTGGGTGTATCGCATACGTGGCGGCTGGAACAGACGAAGCCACCAAAATACGTGGATCTCTGTCTAATATCAAACGACAAAACTCAACGTGATGCCAGCCTTGAACTCTGCTGAGCCCAACTTTGCAACGAGGTTAGGCCAGTATACGCCTATACTTCTGGTGGCTGTAAAGACACTGAAATAAGGCCAAAGAGCCCAATCTTGTCCTCGTGATTTTGTGTAGGCAAGAAGGAAGTGACATGAATGGGGAGGTGGACGGTTGCCCCAAAGCCGTACACAAGATTAGCTTCTTTTCAGAAGATTCTGAATAGAGAGGGAGAGGAGAAGATGAAGAGAGAATCGGTGAAGGCGATGGGTATATGAAGGGATTCACAGTCTCGTGAAATCATGAGTTCCCCATCTATCCATTCAATGTTACGTATCTTCACTTTTAGATTACCTTCAATTCTTTTACATACTCTATTAGTTACTCTCGATTAATTTCCATTCTACATTCAATCCTTAAGAATATCAGTTCTCTTCAGACTGTATCGTACTTACTTGACACCTCTTTAGTTGCACATCAAGCCTAGTCTGGTTCGCAACATTCCGACTTTCTTTCCATACATTCAATTTTATCGACAGGGAAATTCACCACCATGAGCAGCAGCACGTCAGATTCTGCCAACATCGAGATGCATATCGGACAATCTGCCGAAGACATTCTCACCGGAGTCGGGACCGGCCTCGACCCCAGCAGTGGCGACTACCCCCAGGACCTGGAGTCCGAAGACCTTTAACCAAGCGATTCGTACCGGCACGCTAATACCCCTAGACTTGCCTCTTCCCTGTGCCACATTAACCAACCAGTCTTTACGCTATTGCACTGGTTGCACTGCACAAAAAAAAAGACAATCAACATATATTACCCGATACAGTTCATCTGCTGTTGACATGCAAAAATGGAGACACGGGGAATCGAACCCCGGACCTGATCCAAACACCTAGATATGCTAAGGATCCGTCATACCACTAGACCATGTCCCCTTTGTTAAAGATCACGCCTGCTATCGGGGATTCTGTTCCTTTCGCGGGGCGAAATGGGCGGAGTTTTTTTGGGGGGGTTCATTGAGAAGTTTTGATTGGTTGGACGAGAAATAGGGACACCGCGGGGAAATTCAAGTTCTGTGTGCCGGAGATGGAGTGAGAGCGCGGCGAGAGTAAGACGGAGGGCGAACGAGAAATACAATGGGAGATGCGCACATGAACGCACGATACAAAGAAACGACACAAAGCTACCGACAGAATAATTGAGCAAGTGCTCATTCCAAAAAAGGAATACCCGAAGTTCAGCAATAAGAGTGAGAATATGATTGGATGACTAACCGCGGGAAAAGGTACTCAAAGAGCTTACACTATGTAGTAGCCTCTTCAACCGGTTACTACTTTGACGTGCACGCCTACCTTATTAAGATCAGGCTGTAGGAAATCGGATGCCTCTAAACCACCACAAATACAACTCCACACCAAGTTCCCGTCATTGCCCACAACCAACAATTCTTCTACAAAGAAGCAGGGACCCCCTTTTACCCGACATCCTTTGTTTTCTCATAATCAACGCTGCTTTGTCTTAGATAGGTATGTATGTACCTTACCCGTGTGTGATACCCGCGCGATGTCACACACATCCAGACAATCGAAGACTTCGCAAGGTCTCCCCTGTCGGAACTTTTTGTCATACCGTCATATCGCGTTGGGCTTATACATACATACGTACAATGCATTGGGCTTTAACATCTAGTGGGTGTGGCGTGCTGTTGTGAATCGGTTACTGGAGATGGATCGAAGATGCACATTTATGTAAGTTGGGTACGGCGGTTTTTTGCTTTTTGCCGGTTCCGGTTGTTATCGATGTTTTGAGGCTTTTTTACGCAGGTACATACCCTTCTTCCCGGAGGGAATCAACGAGATACACGTGCACATGAGACTATGAAATACAATTACTATTAAAATTCCAAATATACGAAGAAGTGCAACGTTACAGCCGGGGCTGATGAGTATCCGATCTCTCGGGACCGAAGATGTCAATATGTCTAGATGTGCAACATACGTATGTATGTATGTCGTCGTGCCTAACTCAAAGCAAGCACTGATTGCGCATGGATATTGCATGGTTACAGCGGTTAGCGATGAACTGGGATCGATACCCGGACCCAAGGAGTCGGTATCGAGCTGTGGGTCCAAGCAATAGGAGTATTGACTGAAAAGACAAGGTGCTGTGCGTGTGGACAAATCGCTCATGCATTTGTCGGACGTTCACCGAGTATTGCGGCCGTAGTCTGTGCATCTAGACACCGGATAGGACACTATGTTTGGGTATGATGTACAGCAGCTGACTTGACTATTGACCGGAGAACCCTGCGCGATAAATGATGTGCATGAATACAGGGGAAAAAGCAAAGTTGTGTAATGTGCACATTGATATATCTTTGCGGGATAAGTTATGAGTGCATATTTCCTAAAGTGCCCAAGTTTGGGTGGGCGCAGCCACGTTGTCACCTAACAGCCACAGAGGCTTATCAGTCTTATGATCTTGCCGTTGGTGGCCATAGAGTTGAGGGTACTCCCGCGATGTCATTTTTGACGTCGGCCGAGTGGCCACTTTAAGTGACCGTACTTATTTATCGATATTTTTTGTAATATAGTTGCGGGCGGCTTCTTCCTCTTCTAGCCCCCCAATGGACAGGTGACGTTAATGTGGGGGTATGCATAAGAGGCTATAGCGCAGATTTGTGTTATACCCTAGCATCGCCATACCGCCTTGTGAATTTTCAATTTCTTTGATGTTTCGTTGATAATGTATGTACAATCAGTCTAGTCCCGTATCTTCAATCCTGATTGTATGGTCAAAGAGGCCATTGGCCAGCCATTATACCCTAGTAGTCACAAGGTCTACTATGTTGATCACTTCCTCCATCGTCAGATATAGACTGCTTCAAGTCAACCTCGGGTGGAATTTCCACTCACAGCTGTCAAAGAAGGTGAATCAATTGGCTATGAGGCCTGTTGGAAGGTCTGCTAGGGTGTCCTCCTTCTCGTTGTAAATGCGAATTAGAAGACACATTGCGCTTTGAATTGTCACGGGGTGGTGTGGTGGCATTGGAGAGTGAGTGGGGTTCTGTGTAGTTGCGGGCCGGACGGTTCTTGTCGAATGTGTGTGTTGGTAAGCTGGTGAGTATCTTCATCTTTGATAGAGTTGCCGAACTAAGCCCGGCGTGGGTTCGTTTAACACGGGGCTTGCCGACTGTGCTGACTTTTGGGGACTATAAATACTATGTAGTTTCGCTACTTGTGTGCCTTGTAAGCGAGGGTTGCCAAACGTTCACATTATTATAGAATCACCTACTTTAGTATGGTATTTTTGATAGTACCTAAACTTTAACACGTCAAAATCTTCTCTTCAATCTGTTCTCTTCAATATACCACTGACTACCTCGATAACATATCACTCAACTCTCCTCCGACGTAGCATCACTAGTTCTACCGCAAACACCAACTCAAGATAGCCATAATGGAAGAGCCAAACACGAACGCTGACTCCGAATCCAGCGAAGACCGCCCACAGACACCACCTGAACATACAACCGCCGCTATTGGAGAGTTATTCGACCCTGACTGTGTCGACAACCCACAAGAGCTGGATGATGCGGACTTACAGTAACCAACATCTGTTGAGTGGTATATGTGTGATGATATTTACGGTTGATACGTGGCCACTCAGTGGTTGACGAGCCACGCTTTGGGGGGGGGGCCGCAAGAGATTGGTGAACGGTGACGGTTTACTGGTAAGTGTATTGAATAGTAACAGGATTTTACTGGTTGGTCTTTTGATTGATCTTTACTGAATTTAATCACTGACATTAATTCTATTGGCGAGTATAGGCAGCCACCATAGTGGCACTACACTGCCAACATAGCAGTGAGCATATGCGTATGTGTATGTACACAATTAATTCAAAAGATTGTTGCACTTGTTGTCAATGCCGCACATAATATGAGACTAACCCATTCCACCTGAGCATGTTAAGAACACATTGTGCACACTTGCGTATGAACATATCTACCTACCCACGCGAACCCAGACAAAGTATGGTTAATGGCGCTTAGAATTACAACTGGGCTGGATATTCGGCTCCGGAAACCTGGAAACGTCTCGGGGTCAAAGCAATAGGGGAGACTAGCCGATAGGATGACTCACGGACGAAACAAAAATAACTCAAGTAAGTGTGCGCATGTACGTACATGTGTATGAGTATGTACATGAATTTACACGGGGACACGGACACTCGCGGAAGCATGTCAACCGACTGAGAAACATCACCAAGTATGAGATACATGAATAAAAATGCCAAGCTGTAGATCTAAAAAAGAACAACTTGTCGCTGTTTTGATGCACACATGTATGGTCTATTATCTGTAGCCTGATCTTTGATACACATACATATTTTGACTAATTTGCCTATTTTGCCTTAACTAAACATCATGGCTAAATATGTATGCAGTTGACAGGCCATTATCTGTAGCCACCATCACACACATGTTTCCTCATGCGTTTGCTTCCTGCAGACAGGGCAAGTCCTAGCGCCCCTCGGACCTCTAGTACGTCAGACATGGTTATCCGGTTTGAGCCTTATGCATGGCCTGAACATCTTACACATGTATATCAAAGTCCCCAATGTCGATATGAGCCTGACTACATATAGTGAATCAGTATTATAAGGCGAACATGTGGGGTGGTTGGGATGGCCTGCCACTCCATGTGCGTTTGTACGACTGCATGCGAAGACGCAGGTCCCTGATTGGTAATCAACTTGGTCAATACACAGTATTCTCTTTGTGCTCTCATGGAAGTTCATTTGTCTGCGCAGATGGGTATAGTCTTCTCAGCGAATAAGCTGTTCGAGACGGCTTTGATAGGTCCTTTTGTTGTAAACATTTGACTTTCCTACAGTTTGAACGTATATAAAAGGAGTATGCCGTGGACATAGATTGCCGCTCTTCTGCTGCTGCTCTTTGTACTTTCATTATCAACAGGATAGTTCGCTAAAAATTACACTTGTCCTGAACATCCAGCCTCATTACTTTACTTGCTACCTTTTAAATATCAAGTCCCGAGTCCGTGTTCCTCGACTACCATGTCTCAACCTACCGAGAACATTACCGCTGAAGTGCTGCCATACCCAGACCAGCAGACGACCGACCAAATCCTAATGGGTATTGATGATAGACCCGATTCCAATATTACCGAGAGACCCGCAGAACTTGATGATTGTGATCTCGAGTCTTGAGGTATGGTACCCTTCAAGTCCAACCGTATAGATATGACTCAAGCTCATGCGAATACAATAAATAGGCCCTGCCCAACAGTTTTGAGCTCTGTATCGAGGCAACCTGCCCACTACACAAGTCGAACCGACAATGGCCAGGCACAGAATGCCACGACCCGCCATGTATATCAACTGTTTTGGCTGGCAGCAATGGCGTGCTCTGGCATCGTCGCACAAAGAAGTCCTAATCATCGCTTCGGTGTACTGTGCTATTTTGCCCCGCAGACCAGCATATACATATACATGATACCACCCCCAAGGTGTACATCAGCCCTCTGGAGACATGCGTGCAATATTTGAATAGAAGCGTTATCATCTAGCACGGTTAGACCCCCCCAAAAACGTTGGCTCCCTATATGTGAAAGGTATTATTGCTGTTGCGTGATCTATGCCATGTGCTTCCAAAACAAAACAACAACAACAAAAAAAACAGGATAATAAAATCTTGCATAGGCGTAAGCCTCTACGATGGTCATGAGTAAGAAAGGAAAAAAAGTAACCCCTTTGTATGTACACACATAGATATACACATGCGCAAGTGGTTTTCCATCGTCGAGGCTGACCCTTGGACAGCGGTATAATCTAACATTGGCTTAACTATGTACCTATGTCTTTCGCAACGTGGTCAGTTATTTAGTTCCGGATAGTCAGACAAGATACACAAATTTAGCATATATAGCATTTTTTCCTTCCAGTGACAACCCCTGATCTGTCGAGCAAATGACATCGGAGCACTAAGGGCCGACAAGTTTGTATTTAAATCTGTATTGAATGTTGATTGGCCATTCAATATCTACACCGCTAGAACCGTATCAAGCTACAATGAGACGACCATACGTTCGAGTCTGCATTGGAAAACCTATCCTGAGCTTGGAGACTATTTTGCGTACCTTTGGAAAGTGTCATACAAAAGTACACCGTTTGTTTTTCTGGTTAAAGTTGACAAATTCTAGCGATAAAGGTCACCAGGACAACATATGCAGAAGCCCGTATCAACGTGCGCGATCACGGTAACACAAAAAGAGACTAGTAAAATGTATAGCAAACAAACAACCTCACAAGGAGCAAGTCTTTAGTCGAGACGTCAAAGAACAAATACAAAGTGCCATGATTACACAGTAGGCTGGATGAATACGCAAGGCAAACTCATGGAGTTTGTGGATAGTCCTTTATGACCAAGACGTTAGTCCCACGTCGCACCCATATTCCGCAGCACCTAGCCGCGTGCATTTGGTATACTGATTTGCACAGGTGTACTTACAAATTGAGAACATAGACTCGGAGGCCTCTAAACGCCACACGCGGCACGTTTGTACATGGCTGCCAAAAAGAAGGAATATATATCCCGTGGTTTCGTTCTACGCGTGAGCTCGGAATTATCGGTTATCAGCGTGTTTCTTTCTCTGCAAATATGTCGAAGCTTTCTCACCGAAATCTTGAACAATGATAGATGTGTTCCACTGCACGACGGTAAACCAATATTGTATGCACTGTAACTTAGGGTCATGTCACTCCCTTTATCAATTGGATGAGGATACACGCTAACTAAAGAATTCGCCATTTCAATACAGACATTATTGTCCTATCAACGTTCTCCTTACTAGCTCACCCAGAAACCCTTCGGCACGTGGCCTTGAAGAATCGTCTTAGACACCAATCACTATCGTAATCACCCATGGTTTCGAGCAGGAAATCTCCGTTTTAACAAAGCTCCGGATCCCCCCTACATGCTCCGATACTGCTAGTATGAACACGGCATGAAAGCAATATATGGTTGACTAATGCGCCTACGATATATGTAACATGGTACATGCCGACGTTGACACCGTCTAGACTGGCGTACGGTGACACGACGGGGCTTTGTTGACTATCTGCATGGACTTTAGATCATTTGGGGGTGTCGTGTCCGTAGATAATCAGTCGAATATTGGACTTTATGAAAGGGAATGTGGGCTAATTATTGTTAAGTTATGATACAGGGTACAGTAATTTACACCTGGAGGCACTGCATGTGATAACTGTAACTGTTGGCTTTGTTTCTTGATTTTATTTGGCCCTGTCCATCTGATAACGGACCCTTTTTAATACGTACTGTGTGTGGTAGTACAAAAATCCTGGCGAAGGAAGATGCCGTCTCGGTCTGCACATGTTCATAGGAATATAGCGCAAGTTAGATTTGAACCGGTAAAGACTGCCTGATTAGATAGCCTAATTTCAACTCCTGTGCTACCAGATTCGCTCCTCAATCCCGACGAATCACCGATGAACATAGATGTTGTCATATATCTTCGTATCAACATATTCATCTCATGAAATTGACCATCTTGTTCACCGAGAGCAGGACCCCCGCGGGATGATAGTATAACATTCCCAAAGCCACCCACGCCCCCACGCGGGGCGTGGGGGCGTAAAGATAATGTAGGACAAGAACTTCAACTATTTTTTTTATTCATTACTCTCATGCAGGCTTAGCCTATGGAGAGACTAACTCCTACTGTCATGTTCATACATATTGGTTTTGTTGTACCTGCAGCTAATTCAGTCCATGCAGATGGGAGTACCCCCAAGTGAGCAATGAAAGGAACAACGGAATTTGCCTTTTTGTGGCAATGTAAAATCCGAGATTCAATGGCCCAGAAGATCATAAGCTCGGACTCAATGCCACTTCCTGGGAGCTCAGCTAGAAAGTAATTGTGCTTTCATGGCATGCCAGTATCAAAGCTGCCTGTTAGAGGGGCTGCTGAATGACGTCACTGCGGGGTCAATACCGGGGGCCTGGACAAACTAAGTTTGAGGCCCTTTTCGCTTCACTTTCAGTACCAAGTAGTTGGAACCGATTGTCATATTCTATTCAGGGGTAATGTTCCGGCCGAGTGAATCTGCAAGCCACGAGTAAATCCCCAATTCCTCGGAATGGCAAAGTTGATTACTGATATCGCGAAGTAGGCTACGAAGCTAAAGATTACCACATCCGCTTGGACATCTCCTAACGCCACAAACATGGATATTCACCAGGTCCTCCTTGCCGACACAACTAACAAAATAGGATTCTCTTGGAGTACTAATAAGTACCCTGTTTGGCATCTCAGCTTCACGGACCAGATGGCTATTAGTCCGCACGATGTGATCTAAATCAGACCGGGGTTCACGGAAGTCGGTCGGTTACCGTTTTAGTCCACCAGATACGGACGTAACAACATAATTGGTTTTCCCCGGTCACGTCATGTATGGATGTATTCCAGTTATTGGCTACCGGTCCGTACTAAATCGCCCTTGTGCCAAGCCAAAGCGTCTAGCCCGAATCGAACGACTTCACAATGGAAAAAGGGGATGGAGCTTCTAAATTTGGCTATTTTTCTTTTTCTTCGTCCGTCGTAGCCTATGTTTTTCATGGGGGTTAACTGCCAACACACTGACCCGGGCAATAATTGACCCGGGCACTAATTGGCTAGATGTAACTTTCTCCGCTGAGTCGCTCGCTCGCACCCCACTTTGGAAACCTGTACATACCTTTACTTCACTGTGTTCGCCATACAACTGCTGAGGCGGGAGGCGTGGCGAGAAAAACCGCGGTGGTTAGCCATGTCGCTAGTGTCGGTGAATATCTATATAAAGGTGACCTCGGCCTGTCTCTATCTCGTCCCAACTCTCGGACTCTTCACCGTTCGTGTTTTTCGCGACAGTTATACATCTTTACCACTCTTGAATAGCAAAGCCCTTTCATACCCTCTAAATTCTTCCTTTAAACGCCTTAAACGCCTTAAACGCCCTAAACGCAACCATGAAGTCCGACCAAAGTACCATTTACGCCAATCACGCTCAGTCGTTCTCTGGAGAAGCCGCTTCCCGCAAAGTGGTAGCCCTGAGAGATGCAGCCGGATCACTTGCCTTGTCCTCGAATTCTCCTCCTTCTGCTGAGTCTGCTAAAAAGGTTACTGTTGGTGTTGGTGGCGCATTTTCCGGTCATTGTGTCAACGATCCCCCACCCAAGATAGACGACGACGATTTGTGACATTACCGAAATGCACTTTAGCAGTAAGTACATACATGCATACCCCATCCCATGGACTCTGCAGAGGCGAGAGCTGCGTGACCGACCCGAATATTGCTGCCTAATGTTGGAAGCCCACTATACATGCGCACTCTTTAAGGGGGTCCAGGGGCAAGCCCTCACCTTGACGGTTTACGCTGTTCCGGTAGATGTTGCATAGTATACATATGTACATATATATACATACAAAAATGACAGATCCAGGGGCCTAGTGGACCGGGGATTTTCGGTCCGGGGTCTATCCCATGATACCGTGCACCTATTCCGGTTGCACAACATTATCAGAATCGCCAAAAAAGACTTCACCAGCCACTTTCACATCACTCCAAAACGGAGGCAGAAGCGCGGGCCAATCCAAGCCATGAGTTAACGGTCACTCCCCAGGTTTCGGCCGACCTCAGAGTAATGATCACACAAAAAAGCTACAAAGTTGAAGCTATGTCCCCTCAAAAAGGCGACCTCTCCTATCACCCAAAAATATAAGGTCCAACCAGGATTCGAACCTGGGCTTACGGAATCAGAATCCGACGTCCTAACCAACTAGACTATTAGACCATTTGTTGTTGGAAATAACCCCGCCACCCGCCATTATAAACCCCACCCGCTTGTGATTTTCGCCTAAACCCTGGTCTGAATCCCCTCGCACAAGACAATCGCCACCAAGTCAAACAAACAAACAACCCCACCAGTCCCTTCGCAATCCACACAATCGTCCACCCGTCACACAAAAAGCGCCAAGTTCAAGCCCAGCATGCAAGACACCCGACGCCACCCAAAAGCTAATTCCCAGCCTTTCATTGTTCTTTCCTTCGCAACACCCCATCACAAAAACACCAAAAAGAAATGTTGCCGTGGTGTATAAAGGCTAACCCCCCAATCCATGTCCCTTCCTTTGTTGGCTGACTGCTTCTTTTTTGTGCATTTTTGGGTCGGAGCGCGTGCGTGATAAACCAATTTGTGCTGTCTTCATCCGATTGACGCAAGGTTTACGCATTTTTTCCTTGTTACTACTCTTGCTGCATATTTGTTTTGACATATATATTAGCCGCTTTGTTTGGCCAATCAGTGGCGACTTTTTTTTTTACAGAACCGTCGCTTGTCTATTCGCTAAGGCATGGGGGCCCACGGAAGGACGCGGAGGAGTGTTTCCCCGCGACCGACGCGTTCCAGATCGCCGGGGACGACTAGGGGTTCAAGACAGAGAAGCCGGAGTCGCGATGGGGGTCGGAGTCATCGGAGACGACATAGATCACGGTCTCGGTCGCGCGATGCGAAAGATAAGGAGGATTCTAGATCGCGACATGGTGGACATCGGGGTCATAGATCTCGTTCGGAGAGGCCATCTTCGTCGCAAAAAGTGGTTTCGGCGGTGAAGGAGCTTCCTTTTGAGGCGCGCCCGTTGTCAAAACGGGAGTTTCGAACATTCACCCCGTTGTTGGCATACTACCTTGATCTCCAGAAGCAACGCGACTTATACGCCATGGACGAGCGTGAAGCGCGCGGTCGTTGGAAGAGTTTCCTGGGCAAGTGGAATCGTGGAGAACTAGCAGAGGGTTGGTACGACCCCGCTATGTACGACAGATCAAAAGAACTCTACCCCGATGAAGCCGAATTCGAAGGTAGCGAAGGGAGTGTCCCCGCCGGAACCGGCTCCATAGCACGGAGTTCAGAGGTTTCCGAGCGGGCTAGATCAGGCCATTCACGACGGGCACCGGAACCACTTAGTGAAGAGGACTTATCAGAAGACGACATGGGCCCATTACCAGCCCCACGAACCCGCCAAAATAACACCACCCACGGCGCCACAATCCCCACCATCGAAGACCTCTCCGAGCGCAACGCCCAAATATCCGCCGACCGTCAAACCTCGTACGAAGCTCTCCGCAGCCTCCGGAAATCCGACCGTGCCGAACAAAAGGAACGTCTCGAGGAACTTGTCCCTCGTGCAGACCCCGGTAGTCATGCGCGGAAACTAGAGAAGAAGGCTGAGATCCGGGAGAAACTACGGCCTGCTTCGCCTGGAGGGGAACATGAGGTTGATGATGGGGCTTTGATGGGTGGTGGTGATAGTATGGCGGAGTTTAAGAAGGAGCGGGAATTACAGGCACGGAAGAAAAGTGAGCGGGAGAAGAGACGAGATGAAATTTGGAGAGCCAGAGAGGAGGAGAGATTGGAAAGGGTGAGGGCTTATAAGGAGAAGGAGGAGGCTACTGTTGCTATGTTGAGACAGTTTGCTAAAAGGCAGGCTGGGGGAGGTCAGTAAGAGTACAAGTAAAATAATGAATAACGAATTTGATACCTCTGTAACAAATGCATCACCATGTCCGCCGCCGCTGTATGACAAAAACCCTAATAAGGGTTTCCACACTTCCCTAACATGATTGAATTTTCGCCAACTCATGTGGGGAATGACTCCGACGTCATCCCATTACCACCACCCTCAAAATGTCCGACACCGAAGAAGTAGGCAATCTCTTCGAAGACCCCGAAGATTTCTACCCTCCCAGCCCGCCACCAACCCTCCAAACCTACACCACTCTCAACGATGTAATTCTCCCCCTCCACCTCGTCGGCCACTCGCCACTTGAAGCCCACCACCTCTGGAACGGCAGCCGAGTTGCCGCCCGGTACTTTGAAGAGAACCCGTCGCTAGTTCGCGACAAGACTGTTTTCGAACTAGGTGCCGGGGCCGGCCTGCCAAGTCTAGTTTGTGGCATTTTGGGAGCGAAGAAGACGGTTGTTACGGATTTTCCGGATGTCGATTTGGTGGTGAATATGCAGAAGAACATTGATGAATGTGACAGGGTTGCATCTGCTGGTGACGGGACTATTTCTGCTAGAATAGCGGCCAAGGGTTTCGTTTGGGGAGCGGACGTCGGTCCTATCGTTGCTGAGATCCCCGCTGGACCAGATGGAACCAAGGAAACCCGGTTTGACGTCCTTATCCTTGCGGATCTTCTCTTCCGTCATTCGGAACATAGTATGATGGTCAAGACGATCCGGGAAGCTCTCAAGAAGGAGAAGGATGCGGTTGCCTATGTCATTTTTACATCTTACAGACCGTGGCTTCGTGGGAAGGACTTGAACTTCTTTGATCTGTGCCGGGAAGATGGGTTCATTGTGGAGCAGTTCCTTCAGCAGGTTCTTGATAAGCCTTTGTTTGAGAATGACCCTGGTGATGTGGAGGTTCAAAAGACAGTTACGGGATGGCGGGTCACGTGGCCTGAGACGGCTTGGGAATAGATAAAATGTTGATAGATTTATATACACGGTTGGGATACTCTATAATTATTGATTCCCATGAACTACACAGCCTAAACATTCACAGTCATCGCCACAGGGACATGTAACTGATGAGCCGGCACAACTACCGTGTAGTGGGTAATGCACAAAGAGGAATGTATCTGCAGGCAGGTTAAGTTCCTCCATGGCCCCTGACCCATCCGACGGGGTAACAGCTACCCCGGGGCTTTCTACTTCAGCTTGTTGTCCTGTAGAAGGAGATGGCGCTTCTCCTCCGTTACCACCACCTCCCCCTCCACAACAACTTTTCTTAACCGGTGGTGGCGTCTTCGGCTTAGGTGGGCCGCCGCAACATGAGCCCTTAGCCGGCTGGTTATTCGCCTTTCCCAAATCCACTGTCTCTGCCAGCGGAGACAAGGGACTCCGTTCATCAAAAAGGGAGTCGTCGAACATGGCCGAATAAGCCGACATGACTTGATCAGTAGTCGTTTGGTTGAACGGATGCCACCAACAGCCTAGACATTGACAGTCTGGTCCGCAAGTACACGGTTCGGTATCGGTAGGTGGCGGTCCTCTATCAGCCACTGCGCCGAGTATTTGATTTACCGTTGGTGTTTGTTGCGAGAATTGGTTGAATGGTGTCGATTGGGGTTGCGGTTGTGGCTCTGGCTGTGTCTGAGTCTGAGTCTGCGTATTCATCCAAGATGATGAACCTTCGATACTATAGTTATCCATAAAGGCCTTCCATTGATCAGGATTCAAAGGCTGCATCTGAGACCCGATTTGTGGTGGATAAGCAAATGGCATGTACAAATTGGTTGTGTCGAGAGCGGGAGTCTGTGGCATTTTCATAGGCTCGGCTGTCGTAGGCGGTGTAACCGATGTCGTAATTTTAGAACCTCCACCACAGCAACTCTTAACTGGTGCAGCTGATACCGGCGCCGTAGAAGAAGGTTCCTGCAACATACTACCGTTGCCATTGTTGAATCTCCCAGCGTTGGAATGTGTTGGTTCAAGCTTAATAGCAGGTTGTGGACTTGAATGACTAAGATGTTGTAAAAAGCTCGAAGTGGAGTCCAGTCCTGTCGATAACGGCCCTTGTTGATGGCCCATATGTGGCGTCATGAGCGGTTGGCCTATTTGCTGACCAAACATGGGAATCTGCATCCCTGGTATTTGTGGTGAAGTCATGTTTGCCATGAACTGCTGCTGGATTTGTTGAATCTGCTGTTGCTGCTGATGTTGTTGTTGTTGCTGCTGTTGAGGCACAGGCGAAATCTTCCTCTGCTTAACAGAAAATCCATTCATTCCTGCCGCCATAGTATGTCCTGGCCTGTCAAAAGCCATACTAACAGGTATTAAATTCGCCTGGTTGACGTCCACCCTTTGCAACATACTCGGATCAAAAGACAATTTCCGTGAATTCTTAGTAGCCTGTGCCTTGTTGATTCTTCCTGGCCCAGCTGCCGGTGTAGCCCCAGGACTAGCCGTACTAGCCGGGGAAACCGCTGTTTCGTGAGCAGGCGGATGTTGTTTACTGGTGACGCAGGAACCGGGGCCGCGATTCACAGCTGTTGATGACGATCCACAAGGGCAAGCCGGTTTCTTCGGGATGGCAGCCGTCACACCACAAGTGCATGGCTTCGATGCTGGGTGGGGACAGACACTAAGCGGTCTCCCGGGTTTCCGGACAGGAACCATGACTCGTTCGTTGGCGTGATTACATTTTGTAGACCTGTGACCACGGATACAGGGCACACTATACTTTGTTAGCATTCAAATAGTCGACAAAGACAGTGAGAATCAACGTACCAGGCCATTTTTACCCCATCGATAATAGGCATCTTCAACCACGTCGACGCAAAGACAAAGTCTTCGAAATCCCCACTCGCGATACAAGTCAGTCGCGTGGTAACAAACCCACTTCTACTGCGTCCAATATGAGCAAGTTTACCCTCGTGCGGAACCAAGCGCCGTGGAACCTAAAGAAAAGAGGAACAAATCAAATGCAGTGATACAATAGGCTCGGGAGTAAACGAAAGCACTAATGCAGATCGACAAAGCCCAAGACAATACAGTCTATCTGTCTGAAAGAAAGAAAAGAATATATCTATGTTTTCTTGGCGTTAGATCATGGTCATTGGTGACGTCGATATTTGGAACTGGACACTTTGAGTGTACGGACAATGTACGAGGAAAAGAACAAGGAGCGACAGATGAAAAAATGCAGAGAATGGCGTGGGCGTCTCCACTGTCTGACCGACACCACCACTCCGCTTTGATCCTATCGACACCCTCATGGCCCAGCCACATACAGTAGGCTGATGTACTATGTACATATGTATAGACACACATAACAAGAGGACATATACAAAGAGGATCAGCTGCTAGAGAGGATCATATTCCATGACCGAGCATGGTGGGGTGTATTGGGTCATTCATGAGAAGACAAGAGAACACTGCAGTCGGCTGAGAAAGTAACAAAGTGAAGGAACAAACTTACAGAAATGTTGAAAGCGGTTATAGTATGTAACGGCAACCTGCATCCACCAACCAGGTCTTACCAATATCGAGGATTTTCAAAACCCCGTGAGACAAACCAAAGCAAGTAACAAACAACCTCGCTCGGCCAGCTGTTTCTATACCTCTTTTACCAAGGAACCCACAGGATATCCCCGTCTTAATCAATATATCAGTCAAGATATGCCAAAATGAAATGTGAATATCACTTGATTTCAATGACGCAACACCCAGAGGATTCTTCCCAAAAAGGCAGTAGTTCAAAGACTCGTCTACCAGAATAAACAATCCTTCAAAACGCGATATCACGAAAGACGAAGAACAAAAAATGACCCTAAAAACGAACAAAAATTATAAAAAAACGAATCCAATGACATGCCACAAAAACACCAGTGTCTTTGATTCTTCCATTCTATCCTTCTTTCTTCCTTTCTTTCTCCCGACCGTCCGTCAATTTGACCATCAAACACTTCCGCCGTCTAACATGAGCAAGTTTTGATTGGTCAATCCCAAGTGGGTCCCAACGAATCAGGAAGTTGAAACCTGTCCGGGGTTACTAAACCCCAAAGGGTTCTCACTAACTACTTGATGAAGGAGGCGGAGGCGGTGCCATCCGATTGACTGTTCATGCGGCTATTGTGTGTCTCTGCGTATTTGGGCGTATACAAGAACCATTGTCATGTTTTTTATCCGCGCCACTGACGTCTCTGTCATGGTATGTCGTCATATAACCTATATATGGACAACCCATCACGTGATTTCCCGTAGGTCCTGGATGTTCTCCCTGGTTTTACATGGTGTACACACGTTCACGGACCTCGATTGTCGACGAAATCACCCACTTTGCCGGCCGTCGCGGCTCTTTGCGGCTGTAATTTCCCCCTGTCCGTTCTTGTCTCGTCACCCCTCTAGTTCAACGTTCGTGAATCGTGTCCAAGTTCAGCTTACTGGCTATAGTTACTCGTCTTCCTCCATGGGTGCGCTCTCATCGCAGTTCACCTCAGAGTCAGTCAACGACATGTATCCCAAATCCAAATCAGTGATAGAAATCCCGTCAACGTCAGAACCCCCTTCACTTTCACCATCTGCAGGTCCTTCCGCATCAACAACCATCCGTTCCTCCCTTCGACTGACTGGTAAACCTTCGGCCTTTTTCCATCGGCTGGATTCCTTTTTACTTTCATCTTCAACCACAACCACCTCAGCAAACTGCTCAGTCAGTAGCTCCAAAGTCTTCCCATCAAACACATTCCATGTTTCCCATAGATTCAAAACACTCTGCACGCTCCTTCTCCAGCGATCAACACGTAACCGTCCCCAATCTTTCCGATCTGCCACCTTTCGTAAATGTGGGAAGACCGTGCCTTCTTTAAGTGCCGCTTCCACCATTGGCCGATATCTCCACGCTAGACGGACCTCGCTGTTTCCAGCCGCAGAAAGTAAATCACTGATGACCCACAATCCAACCAATGACCCAGCAACAAAATCCTCATCCGTGACTCCTGCAGCTTCTCTTTCCTCTGCTGTTTTCCCTGTGGCCCCCGTCAAGGCAAATGGTCTTTGAACATTCGCAATCAACATGTCCACAATCTCTGCTGCCCCCTTCGTAGAATGCGTAATTGCAAATGCCGTGATCTTTGCAACATCACTCTTAAGAAGTTTCGCTGTCGAGGTAGGCAACCCCGCCAACAGGAACGTCAACCTCGCCTTGCCCATTGGATTCAAGAACCCTCTCTCTTCAGCGACAGCTCCCACATCTCCTGGGCCACCAAGTCTCTTTCCCCATCCTGCCCTTCGATCCTCTAATTCTTCTTCTTCTGAGTCGTAGTCTTTGTCGTCTGCCAAATCTTGGATGGTCGTAGCATATTCAAAAGGCAATCTCTTGCCTACCTTCCACGGGTCTCCACCATCAAACAAAGCAACCAAGTCTCCTTCTCGTGCTTGATCTCCTGTGACTGCCTCCCAAAGTTTCCACCGGTACCAAATACCTCCCGGGCTTCGTGAATCCCAAATCCAAGCCCACTTTTCTTCTCGTTGAACTGCCGGTCGGCTCATCAGCAAAGCCTCAAACTCAACCCCCATTTTCAAAACCCCCTCCACAACCATATTAATCGTCTTGACAACTCGCAAGTCTGACGGAACTTCAACAACCACGTTATATCCTTCCCGTCCCCAGCCTGTCACTGCTCTCGCTCCAAATGGCCTCTTCTCAACAACCCCAGGAGCTCCACCACCACCGACCCACCGTCCGGCCTCCAGGTAATGACCCCACCCGAGATAGCGGCCCCGTATCTCTTTGACAGCTTCGTCTACAGCTCCAATACCCGTACCCACAGCAAACCGGACAACCGCCGCCCCCTTCTCCATCATAACTTCATCTATCGGAAGATGCCCCGGGACCAGCCCTTTGACGAAATCTACCGAGACGCCTATTGGTAACTGTGATAGCCGAATCATCGGTCTCTGAACTTTCGCTTCTGCGTCGATCGTCGGCTTTTCATTATCCGAGTTATCCTCATCCGATGATAAAGAAAAGGCCCCCGCAAGTGCCGCCCTTGGTACCGGCTTCTTCTTCATAGACGCCGAACTGAAAGACTTCTTGAACCCTCCCAATGAACCTGTTGACCCTAATTCATTGTTTCTGTCCGATATCCTGGTGAAGCCTCGTGGCGGTTGTTGTTCACTTGGGTCATCTCGTGGGCGTTTATGCGATGGGTTCGTCGTTGATGAAGGTTTATCGAAGATGGACTTTGAAGGGGCGCGTTGGGGCTTGGAGAACCCTGATGGTATCGAGAAACCAGATCCTTGTGGTCTATGACGTTTATCGGACATTTTGATGAGACAATTTTGATGAAAACAAAATTCACAAATGAGTTTCGATGAGTTTGGTAGATTCTTCAATATGATTAAATCCAAGCATCGCTATATTCACAACCCATGCACCAAAGCATAACCCTACTGGCATGTCGCATATAACCCTTGCGCATACTATGAATCCAGAAACCGCCGTCATCGGAAAACAATTAAACACCGATTTGACTTACACCAGACCACTTACACAGCCATTATAAAATACTTCAACTTCAGAAATCACCATGACGCCCACATCCTGACGCCCCAAAGGTTCAACCCCCGAAATCCGATCTTCATGATGATTTAGCCGTTATCACACTCAATGAAAGAGTCACCGGTAGCGGGAAGGAATAGTGATAAGGACGTAGTAGTATGACTATGTGGGTACCAACCAGACGACACTATATATAAGTCGTCATCTCCGAAACCTTCAAACTGAACTTCTTCAACTTCTCTCTCTAACTAATATCCCCAATTCAAAATGACAACTTCACCGCCTTCATCCATACTAATCATCGGCTCCGGTGTAATGGGCCTCACAACGGCCCTTTCCCTATCACAATCGCCTCACTACGCTGAAACCACCATAACCCTCCTCGACCGCGCCCCATCCATCCCCGCCGCCGATGGTGCCTCCAACGACTCTTCCCGCATCGTCCGTGCCGACTACTCCGACCCTCTGTATGCCGAACTAGCCGCCACCTCCATGCCCATCTGGCGTGACACTTCCCCCGGTGGTCTTGCGGACCCCGCGGACCCGATTTACAGAGAGTCGGGCATGCTGCTTATTGCTGATAATGACCCGGTTCAAGACGCAAAGAGGGCGGAGTTGGCGAGGGTGAGGAACCCGCGGGTTAAGTGGAAGTCAGGGAAGCAGTATGTGGCTGAGAGTGTGCGGAATGTGTCTGCCTTGGCGGTTGCTACCGGGGAAGACCCGAAGGAGACGATCATTGAGTACGGTTCTACCGAGGAGATTCAAAAGTCTGTCAACGCCATTGGTCACGTCGGTGATGTAGGCTACCTCAACACCACCGCCGGCTGGGCCAACGCCGGCGCCGGAACAGCCCGTCTCTACAAGCAAGTTCTCGCTACGAACCGAGTCAAGGTCGTCCACGGAACCGCCGAAAAACTCCTTCACGACGACACCACAGGAACCGTTCTCGGCGCCCAACTCACCGATGGAACCACCCATCTCGCCTCCCTTACCATCGTCGCTGCTGGCGCGTGGTCCGGCAAACTAGTTGACCTTAGTGGTCGTGCCACAGCCACCGGCCAAGCCCTCGCCTACATGCCTCTAACAGATTCTGAGTTCGCCGCTGTGAAAACTAACCCAGTGATTCTCAACCTCACCAACGGCCTCTTCATTATTCCCCCAGCTACCCCGGAACTCAAACTCGCTCGTCACGCCTACGGCTATCTCAACCCCACTCCGACCCCTCATGCTCTCCCAACAGCCCCAGGTCGCTCGGCCGCTACAAGCGCCTCTATCCCAACTACGTCTCTCGACGACCCTACCCTCTGCGTCCCCTCCGAAGGAACCCGCGATCTTCGTCGTCTCGTCGAAACGATTGTGCCAATCACCAGTCTGGCCTCCAAGCCCTTCTCTCGTACCCGTATCTGCTGGTACTCTGATACTCCCAGTGGCGACTGGCTTATTGACTACCACCCTGGATGGAAGGGCCTGTTTGTGGCGACGGGAGATTCTGGACATGCGTTCAAGTTTTTGCCGGTTTTGGGAGATAAGATTGTAGATGTCTTGAGAGGGACGGCTTCAGAGCAGATGAAGAAGCAATGGCGCTGGAGAGAAGACGTCGATGAGAAAGATCAGGTTGCTACCGATGATGGAAGTCGTGCTGGAGAACCTGGTTTGGTGTTGAGTGAGCTACTCAAGCAAGAGTAAAACAAAAATGGAGCATCATCGGAACGCCGGGCCCTGTAGACCCCTACAGATCGTGTATAATAGTTAATCAGGTCACTTTACAACCAACCAGTTCTAGATTAATAATTTTTTGTGTGTATATTGTTTTTTCTTTAGCCAACATACTGTACATATCACTAGAGTACCAAAGGACCCCAGCTTCAAGTACACCCACAGTCCGCCGTATGCAACAGCATCTCCAGTCAATTCCAAAGACGCACATCAGCACCGTACGTACAAAGCTAAACATACTAAAAATGATGACCCCCTTTCTGGGAAAAAATAAAAACAAGCTTTGCGATTTTGCGCGCAGATACTCCCCGTATCGTCCTCCCACAGTCTCCGATTCATGTTTCCTAACCAACGCCGTGCAAATGCATAAAGAACAAAAAAACAAAACCATCCCAAAGAATAAAACAAGAAATAAACGAAGAGGAAAGAAGAAGGAAACTCAAAGAGTCAAAATAAACAAACATGAAAGGGAGTGATTGAAAATGACAGCAAGAAGCCCATAGAACCGGCTTGCTAAACAATCACCTGTCCCCTCACGGGATAAGGCAGACTGGTTCATCAAATCATCAGAGGGTAGATATTGTTACAGGACCCTAGATCGGGTAGCCGAGAGGACCGAGAGAAAGTCGACCCGGCCGCCAACTAGGATCGACCCACAAGACTTTAGATCTTGCGGAAATCCTGAAGCACAGGGTAGATCATTTCAAACGCTTGGTAGATCTCCTCACGCACTTTGGCACCCGTCAGAACGATCTTGCCACTGACGAAGATAAGTAGCACAATCTTAGGCTTGATCATGCGGTAAATGAGACCAGGGAACAATTCGGGTTCGTAAGAACTGAAATTGTGATGGCGCGAAGCAAGACCCTCGAGTCTGATAGGAAACTTGATGTCACAAGAGCCGACGATGTTCTGGATCTTGAAGTCCGTGAACTTGGCGTTGAATCCGAGCTTCTGAATAATGCGGGCGTATTTACGACTGGCAAGCTTGGAGTCATCCTCCGACTTAGCACCAGTTACGACCATCTTGCCAGAAGCAAAGATCAGCGCAGTGGTCTTGGGCTCACGAATACGCATGATGACAGCGGCGAAACGCTTGGGGTTGTACTCGGCATTGCGCGCATGGAGGGCGATAGTCTTCAAATCAAGGCGGCAGTCGAGGTTTACTGTGGCCACAATGTTCCTGGTAATTGTAAGCTTTTATGTTTGAGAACACAAGCATCCACAACATGCGCGAAGACTTACTGCAGTGTGGGCGTAAGACCTGAACCAGCCTCTTTGGCCGGTGTGGCCGCAGGAGTAGCCGGCAAGTTTGCGACAGCGGACTTATCGTCAGTCGCATTGCCGAAGCCCAAAGAACCGGGCGCAGTGAAGGCCTTGGCCTGGGCCGGGTTCATAGGGTGACTCTGAAGGGATTCCATGATGAAAATCCTTTTGGTAGAGGCTGCAAAACGTCAACGCGTTAGTCAAAGACTGGGTCACAGAAACAATGGGTACACCCTCAGGTTAAGCCAAATGAAAACAAGAACAACAGCACACAACGAATTGTGTAGCAAATGAGATCTTTAAAGAGGATGCGGGGAGTATGAGTTGAACAGAGTATTACTGACGATAGCTTCAGGTGTGCCGAAAAAAACACAACAAGGCTGAAGGTCAAGTAAATGCATAGCTGAGAAAACTCGCTCTCGTCTTATCCTCTTATCTTTCACATGCAGAAACTTCATCCCCAATTGGCAACAACTTCGACAACAGCAAAGAGGTAGGTATAGGGGGCGCACATACCGAATGAAGGAGATGAACAAGTAAATGTCTCCCCTACAGTCGCGGGTTGTTGATTTTAGGCGGTGGTGATGCTCGAAAGAAGCAAAACAACACCGAATAGGCAGGTAAAGGCGAAAAGGGAAAGAGGTCGACTGATTGAACAGTACCACACTCGCAAGTCAAGTCAAACGGAAATGGATAGATCGTATTTGTACTATTGTCTACGCTGAATAAGACGCAAGACGACAGACGGTAGATCCCCTAACAACGACCGGTGACTGGCGGTCTCTGACGATGCGAGTGGGAAGAGTTAACGTTCAATAGAATGAGATGGTTGGCTCTTCTCGCGAGATCAGTGCCGCTCGTCGAAGGTTGAGATCGACGGGGAGATGCCGACGAATCGAAATGCAAGATAGAAAGAAAAAATTGAGAAGCTGCTTCAAGAGTCCAATCGTTTTTCAGATGGACCAACAGGAAGACAGACCTGCTAAATAGGGTAGGACACCGTTGAAAGGAGAGGAAGCCGACAACTCTATGGAGCAAGTGACAAGTGACTAACGACGACACACACGACGACGATCAACACCAAAGTGATGGACGGCGTAGTCAAGTATCGCGAGGCTGAGAGATGTTGGTGATGATGAACAACAGGTAGCTAGCCTTGTGGTTCACTGAAAGTGGGGCTTTGGTTGAGGGTTGAGGGTTAGTAGACACGTGTAAAGGTGTGATGCAAAGCAGCGAGAGAGAACAGCTCTTGTTGACTTTCAGAATGTGTAAACAAAGAAAAGTCAAGAGACGCTGTGAATGGTGTGCAACAAAGTGAATAATGTTTTTGCAGGGGGAGAGCGTGATGCTGGTGGTCAGAACTACCGCGCAACACGGTTTTGGCAAGTTGCGGGGGGATGGCTTCCTTTTATATTTTTGGCTCTGTGGCGCCCAACGACGCGCTTTTGCCCACTTAGCTCCCACTTTTAGAGGCCAACAGCCTAACACGTTTAGTGCCACAGATTCCGAAATTGGCACCCTGTAAAGTCTCAAACCACACACTTGCCTAGAAGGGTAAAAATACAGGGGTATACCGAAGAGACCACGATAGCCACTGCTTCCGTTTTTCGCCTTAGCGTTGAGCTAGTATCCAGCCCACCCAGCCAATCAACGCCCGTTTTTGTATTCAATGAGACTTAACTGCACTCTCCCTTGTCACCGCGCAGCCAAGCCCCCCTGAGGTAACTGCAAAGTGAATAGAGGTCACCGGTACAAACTCTTTTGAATGAGAAGTTGTTCATAGATTGCACAAAACTCAACAGCCACAGGCTGTCGGACGGGATCAATTGGTGGGTATCAGCAGGCGCCACAGAGCTTCTGTGGGTCGCCGAAAACTTGTTTTAGCGCCTAAGGAGTCCACCATCTACCAATGATTTAGTGCAGTTATGCATTCGGTCTTCATAAATGGTAACGATAAGGTCTTATCGGCCATTTGGTCGCCTCAGCCCAGGTATTGTTGCGCCCGTTTGACTGTGGCTCCCCTGTACCAACACAGAATTGCTGACATCGCCTTCTGTCACCCAACTTCTTCATTTCTCACACTTTCTTTTTGTCGTCGTCTTCATCTTCGTTCTTCATTTCTTTTCTTTTCTTCTCCTTCAACAGCAAACAGTTCTGCATCGCGACTCGTCCCTTCCAGCACTCAAAATGGCTTCATCGCCAGCCCGGGTTCCGACTCAATCGACGGCTTCTAGTCACCATCTCGACTTCTCGACCAGATGAACACTTCCTTCCATCGAATATAACAGTCCACCACCTCTCGAATGAACTCCATCATCGCCTGAAATGCTTCCTTTGTTTCTCACAACTTCCAAAACTATCTATTCTCGGCCTGTTACCAACACAATGACTTCTCGCCTTCTCGCTACAGCAACCCAACTTGTTCCCCAACGCCATACTTGATTTGCATCCCCTGCGTTGTCTACTTACGGTCCATTTTCTTCACTTTGTCTCCATTCTGTCAGCCTCTCCCTCGCTCTTGCACTCCTCCCTCGTTCGCTCACTAGGCCGAAACCACGAACCAATTCAACAACTCATCGATGACGCCAGAATACGCTACAGAACCCCTCTATTCCTTCGCTTTACATCCATTTTTGCACCCGGACCTAGCAGCTTGCAGCATAGGCCGCCCAGCCTGTTGAGCACTTTTCTCACCCGGTTGCAGGCCTTTTATGACGGTGGCGTAATTTATCAACAATTTATTTCCTCCCTGGTTGGCATAACTTGCTTTTTTGGCTTTTTGTTGCTGGCCTTGTTGCCGCCCCCTCTTTTACTCCTACCGTATCTCGTCAACTTGTGGCGTCTCCACTCTGAAGCACGAAAGCGTATCCACACTTATTATTTGTCTCCACTTTTCAACTGCTCGCCCACGGAAAAGGTCAGCAGGTCGACGCATGAAGCCAGCCTGCTATCTCTGCGACAGTAACTCGACATGCAGGCCTCCATTATGTGTCTGCGTCTGCATTTCTGACCGAGCATTCTGGTTCTTTTTTGTCTCCTTTTTACATAACTTTTCTTTTTCCCTTCCAATATCGCGGCTTATAGTATTTGTTCGACAAAAGACAAATCACCAGTCACGTCTGTCATTTTTCTTTGATTATCGCATCTCCGACACAGCCGCTTGCAATCAGTCATTCGCCATTCCTTGCCGTTTTTTCGCAAGCGCAACGCCCTTTTGTCCGTCTTAGGAGCTGTTTTTGGTAATCTAAGGAGCCACTAATTACCCGTCCAGAAGGGGGGTCTACGTCCCACGCAACTTGCTATCCGCCCAGTTTTCCGATGCAAAACTTGTGGATCCCGTTTTCCTCGTCCGCCTCTTCAGCCATTTCTACCCGCCTTCTTTTTTTTCGCTATTGCAGTTTGCTTGTGTCCGCCGCCCGCTCAGTTCATTTCGCATTGACATTCGCCGAGTCCATCAAAATTATCAAGGCAAAAAGACAGGCGTAAGCACGCCGGGGTCCCGGTTGTGAACAGATTTGTCGCGCATGTTTATCCAGGGTCGGCCATACGGCCTGGCTCGTTTATCACCTTGACCGATCCCGAGACCCTTCCAAGACCTTGTTCCGTCGCAATTCACAGCAGTGCATGTTGTTGCGACTGCATGCTATGTACTTATTGTTCATGTCATGTCACTAGCTTCACATCTGGTCTCGTTTGTCTGTCTATGGTTTCGGGCTTACTGTGCATTAAGAGCCCATGTTTCCTCACCGGCTCATGGTAACATGCAAGCTTATCACACTTCATGGGGGGTCCCAGCTGAACTCCACCATTGTTGGATGTTATAGTGGCGGATCACGACGTTGGTTGTTGGCCCTCACTTCATATCCGAGGTCCTTGCGAGTGCAGGAACTTGTGAGTGTGTTTTCTGTGTATGTGTCTGATCGGATTGTTTCTTTGGTTGCGTCATTGACTGCGCCTACATGTTCTTGATACGATACAACATGCAGCCGTCCATAACCATTGGTCTCTGGTTGGAAACGTGTCTTTTCATGTCTTGAAGCCCTCCTGTGCCAGATATGTTTGGCTGGACGCTGGGCAACCATGAATGGTACCTCTCTCCTTTTTCTATCCCTGAAACGCATATCCGCCCCGTTATCCAGAACAGATCATATGTCACCCCTTCTTTTTTTCGAGACGCCCCCAGTTTGGCTTCTCCCTGTCCCATGGCCCATTGGAATTCCTTGAAATCCCTAGTAAACGGTTCGACAGCTCTGTCACTTAGGCTGTTCGTGCGCTGGCCTATTCTCGCAGAAAGCTAGACCTCGACGACGATTGGCCCTGTTACTGACCCCGTCCTTGGACTTGGTGCGTGTACTGCAGCGCGTGCGTGTCTGAGAGCGATCAAGATCTGAGCTTCCTTCATTTCTCTCAGAGACATCTGTGTTTTTCTCTGTTTTTGTCACCGCGTCACTGTCCCCAACACATTATTTTTTCCAGAGACTCTTGCGCAATCATAACGCCATTGTCTATACAATTCTTGAGGCCCCCCATTTAGACGTTTGTCGCGCGACATGCCAACACTTCACTGTTGCATTTCTTGCTCTTTGCTCTCCAACTGGCATCTTCTTGCATATCTTGGTGCTGTACTCTAGGCATCTATCGACACATTTGTGACCATGCTGTAATTTGCCTCTTTCGTCAAAGGGGTGTCACATTATCGGCTTTTATCACCTTGTTGTCTCGTCTTGTGCACCAGAATTTAGTTGTGCCGCTGGATGAGTCACTGGCACGGAAGATGGAACTCCAAGGGCCAAGGGGTGCTTTTTGCTAATACTTTTATGAACTTTGCCTAGGTTTTTTGCTTTTTTCTCACTTTTTATTGCTTCCTTCGCGTTGCTATCTTGTGATTGCAATGGTTCCAGGAGCGGGCGTTCTTCTCGATTTACGTTGGCTTTTTCCTTATCCAGGCTTTTAATCTGCTCGTGGGCTTGGTATCCTCAGTTTCCATGACGGATCAAAATCTAACGGCTTCTTCGTGATTCTATACGTTGCCGGAGATGCCTTCTTCTGTACAACAAGTCACCTGTGCAAGATTGAGAAGTACCAGTACCTGCACTTTTTGACGGCTTCCTTTTGTGGGGATTTTTTCTTTGCTTCAGCACGACATGATATTGGTTGGTATTGGTGATGCCGTGTGAGATTGATACATGCCCTTTCGCCTTTCTGTACACGGTGAGAAGTAAAAGGGGCATTTTGTCTGACGCAATGCATAAAGCATGAAGCATCATGAACAAATCAGTTTGTCGTTGTGTTTTTCTATTGCGCGTCAGTTTGCCTTTGTGGATTTTTGCATCGTTTGTTATTATGCATCCGTCGTAGACACCGTAGTCACATGCGTTTGGAAATATTTCAAACGTGAAACGCATCTCACATGTCGTTTATTTCCGCAGATGATCATCATCAGTAATATGTAGGGTTACCGGGGTTACCGCCACCATAATCATTTCCAGTGGCCTTATATTTGTGGCTGAGTCGCGATAAGCAAAACAGGCAATCCTGGCCGCGCGGAGGTCACATTTGGTGATAACCCTTGTTTGCGGAGATTAGGGTGGGTGGTGGAGATGGTTGGCTTGTAGGGTTCTGTGGATAGTTACACAAGTTGTGTAAGTCAGACGGGACGGAGACGGAGTTGGTTGTTGATGGGAGCCTATTGAAGTGTATGTTTGTACACGCATACTTGCGTATATGTAGGTATGCATGAATGTATAGAGGGATAGTATCACAACGTCTGCAACTTGTTATGGTACCACATCCATAGGCATGTTTTGTAATTCTCCATCTGCTACCCACCATGAGGTTGTCACTGCCAAGACAATGAACCAAGGTGATACGTAATCAGACATCTACATACACATGTGTTGGGTATATTCTAGGGCACTAGTTGTTCAGTCATCCACTATTACTGAAGACAAGATTTTGAACCTGATCAATTTCATTGTTGTTGTCTGATATCAGTGAAAACAACCCTACCGATGACCACAGCTAACCCTAGAGAACAATGCATAGATGCGCACGGACCGAAATCCTAAAAGGGTAACCGTCCACAAAGCGGATCTAAAACCGGGGCAGACCCACAAAACCGGGCCCGGCGTGAAAACTCTGCGGTTATGGGATCCGATTACACTGATATCTACAACAAGAACAAATACCCGCCCGGTTAGCTCAATCGGTAGAGCGTGAGACTCTTAATCTCAAGGCTGCGGGTTCGACCCCCGCATTGGGCTCAATTCCTAATGCTCCGGTTCAACCGGATCTTCGAACCTGGGTGTTCAATTCTTTTTTTCGGTGCTCGACGGAGGTCGTGATGTTTTTTTCCGGAGTTTTTTTCTTTTTCTTGGGAGAGGTGACATGGATGTTTGGGTTGAGGGTTACTGCTAGGGCTTGGACCAGGTGAGTGCTGGGTGACGGTCATGTGATGTGGTTAATAGAGTCTCGAGGGTGAGTATCGCGCGATATGGGATACTTTGTTTGAAAATTTTGATGTTGTCTTTGACATGGTCCGACACAAATGCGGGGATACATAGGACATAGACAGCGGTGTGGAAGTCGTAACAAGCGGGGTCAACGCCAAGAACGGGAAGATGTTGTTTGCTTCCTACAGGGCAGACTCTAGTTTCTATAACCAGCGATATATGGAAGCCTAACACAGCCTCATCATGGTTGTCAGTGTTTTGACGTGCGGGAAACCGGTTGGTCGTGCGTATGTATGTACATTGTACATACAATATGTACATATGTAAATCTACCCCATAGCATCGGACTACCGAGAAAAGACAATGTGACTTTGGTGCCAGGTGAGTTGGGACATCTGTGGTTGCCACAGCTGGTGGGTTTGTGAAGCTCAGCCTCTACGAGTCGTAAGCTTTGCAGGATTTTAACGGAAGCGCGTGCCGAGATGGGAGCATGAATAAGGTGGGCTGGATTAGAGTTAGCGGCTTTGACCATGAGGTGGTCTGGAGTGAGGCCGGTTAGCCGTGATGGTGGTCGATTTTGGGCTGAGTTACTGGTTAGACCCAGTTAATTTGGCCATGCTACGGATCATCTGAAGATGAATTAATCTAGGGTCAATTCAAGATGTGTACATACACCTAGACAAGCACTACCGGAACTTATTGATGTAGACGCAACACCACCATCGAGTCTGTCCATGGATTGGCGGCTATTACCGTTGATTGCATAGGCAAACAACAGCGGAATTCTATAAGTGACTGGCTGGTCAGATGGGTGAAAAGAGGCCTCTCGCGGCAAACACTTGAAGGAAGGTTATGTAGTATTTCAATTGCCCGTCAGATGTCAAAGGCGGTCAGAAAATGAGGTTTTGGGCTGACATGTGGACTAGTAATGTCGCCCGACGCATATTAAGTGTAGATCTGGAGGATGATTGGGAATGTCTCCGTAGGATTGACCGATGAGCAAAAGTTTGGGGACAAAAAGATACAATATAGTTTAGTGAATAGGGCCCCTGACTAAGAAATGACTGGTTTCACGAAATTTTAGTGTAGTGTTCCGGTGGCTTCTAAGGGGATATATCGGGACGATGAGAATTACTGTGATCAAGTTCAAGTGAGAGTGTAGACGCAATGACTGGATTCGATCTTGGTATTTTAGATTCCGGAGATATACCCGTCTGTTGGTCTGAGCTTACATAGGCTAGATTTTTGGGTCGTGACGGCATATCCATTGACAAGCAAGCGCTATTGATGTGAACCATAACGAACCATGAAAAAGTTACTCCACCTACTTCCAATATGCACCTGCTCTATTCAATACATCTAGACCGTTTAACATTCTCTATTTGCATGTAACTACCCATATGAAACCAACCGACAGAGCGTCATTCCTCCCACGCCACGCACACGAGGCGCAGCCGCTTTTGCCGATCGTGGCGTAGAAAACTACGGGAGGAAATCCGTATTCTACCGCGCTAAATGGCCGCTTCAGTGGTTCTTCCCCCTGTCGTGCAGGGTGCAATGCCAGATCGACCAAGCTCATTACGTCACCTGCGCAGAGCCTTCAATAGATGCTGCAGAATAGAAGGGAGGAAAAAAAAATTATACTGGTGCCTATTGACAGAAGTGGAAATTGGCGCATGTCAGACTAAAATGCGATGTTCTAGGGCAACATCCTTCGGCTTTGGTGCTGCGGATGGATGGTGCGAGATCGTACAGTTACGAAGGGGATACGAAAGCAAGTTTTTAGCTGCCAAGTTAGACAGCTGCTCCGCCCGTCGACTCGCAAAAGGACATAACCAAGAAAGCCAAAATACACAGACGGGCTCAGCAAGTTCTGGCGCAGCGGCGAAAAAAGTGGCACTGAAGAGGAAACAAACCAGGGTTCATCTGGGGAAGAATAGGCCAAGAATAGCGCAGCGGAAGGCCGTTGGTTTCGGGCAACTGCCTGTGTAAAAAATGCGACAGGGGTATACAGTATTGGGTAGTAGTGAGCGTCGTGGTTTAGGTGGGGATGTTGCGTTTCTGGAGGGGCGAAGAGGAGGGGCAGGAAGGAACTCAGCCCGGGCGAGGGTGGGTGTGTGACGTTGGGTTGGGTAAGCACATGAACACAGAGCCGTTTGGTTATAACTGGATGGGATTTCCGGATGTTTCTGGTTTGGATTTGCTCTTGCTCTCATCATCTACTTACCACTCTTAGTTTCCTTAGATACTTTCCATTTTCGGACCTGATATCAACGACATCTAGCCCAAAACAACTTGTCTACATTCTCCTATATAGCAAGTCTCTCGACAGATCTCGTTTCCTCCACCTCTTACCCCTCTTTCCTCTTCTCTTCAAACCCATTACACATATTCAAAATGGCCAACGTCGGTCGCTTCATCTGCGTGTTTCTGCCCTTCGCCATGACGGCAGCAGCCCTCGTGGCTATCTTGATCGCCGCGCTTAGCGGTGTCACCAACAAGAGTCTCTACATGTTCCGTGTGAACCTCAGCAACTTTTCCGTCTCAACCGACAGTCTTACCGATATTCTCACTTCAGAACTCACTTCCCGCGATCTTAATGCCCGCACCGATCTTTCCAGCCTCATCTCCTCTATTGAATCTGCTACTAGCTCTTCTTCCTCGTCTATTTCTTCAATCATTGAGTCTTTGACCAGCAGCGGCTCAAATGGCAATATCACTGCCGAGGATCTCGGCCTGGCCAACATCTATGATGTCTCGGTTTGGGGTTACTGCGCTACCTACAGCAACGGAACCAAGAAGTGCAGCAGTCCCGAGTTCAACTGGGCCGCTAAGCACATCAACGTCACTGAGATCGAATCCATTGCCAACTCTACCACAGACACTGTCGAAACCATCAGCAAGGCTCTCAAGACCTTCGTCAAGGTTTCCAAGTGGACTGAGGTCATCTTCATCATTGCTATAATTGCTCTCGCTGCTGATCTTCTCCTGGGTGCTTTCGCTACCTGCTCTCGCATTCTCAGCTGCTTCGCTTGGATCATGGCTACTCTTGCCTCGGTCGCTACCGGTGCCTCTGCTGTCATGAGCACTGTCATCTCTAGTGTTGTTGTCGGCGCTATTAAGACTTCTGTCAAGGTATACGGCGCTAACGGCTCCTGGAACACTTCTTTCCTCGCTGCCGTTTGGCTCGCCGTTGTCTTCTGCTTCGGTGCCGGCATCTTCTGGATCTTCACTGTCTGCTGCTGCAAGCCCACGTCTTCTAAGAAGAGCCGGGGTATGTCTGGTGAGAAGTACGAGTCTCTCGGCCCTCAGTACGCCTCAGGTGCCAACCAGGGCTACAGCGGCTTCCCTGGTGGCCAGCAGAAGCAACACGGTGGTACTGCTTATGAGCCCTACAGCCACCGTGTCTAAGCTATTGTGATGACGACTAGTGGTGTTTCCGGCCAATCGAAGTAACGGCCCATTCGATTCTGGCTATTTTCTTATGTCTTGTTTTTTTATCCGATACACTCTTTGTTACATGTTTTTTTTTCTATGGCTCACGGCTTGGCGTACAATCTCTTGGTTTTGCTCTTTTTTGTTTTCTTGCTTTTTGGCTATACAAAGTGGCTATTGCCGCAATCTGGGATCGTTATAGAGTCTCTATGATCAATACAATTATATCAACATCATAAATGTCTAAATTTAGAAATGGCAGTGCAATGTAATGTGGCGCAACTAAATAGTGGATTGAGGATTCTGTGTGACGCAATTGAAAAATCATTAGCGGAGATGGGATGAACCCTTGCCAGAACCCTTATATCAATATGTTTGGATGAGTCGAGTGCAACAGGATGACATCAGAGGGTATAAGTTTTGGATTGTGTGGACGGAACAAACAAAAATGAGTGTAGAAAAGGTGAGATAGAAGTTATAGTGTTAATAGGTATATCAACTGACTGACGGTAGACTTTGAAGCTGCGACGAGAGCTAGCAGTTGTGCCAGTAACGGCACTATCATTTTATAAGAGTCGTTCTGGGACTTTATGTTTACTGGCTGGTGAAGATAACCTGCTTAACGTATACCTTCCAGATGCCCAGAGTGACGGGACAACACCCGAGGGAACTTTACTATGCTCATTGAAAGTATTCCCGGGGCAATCTATCCACGGGTTCCATCTTGGTATACCAGCTGGGAAATCTGCCTTTACACCAGGATACACACCAGGTTCTCATCTACTCATTTGGGGTGGCCAGAATGTAGCGACTATTCAGCTTGATGCTCTTGAGGCGGCTATTGCTGATAGACTACTTGAGACTGAGCATTGCTTATATCCCTGGGCGCAGGTGGCGGATTGGATTTATGATGGTGTTATTTCGCCGTTTGACGGGACTCGCGCTGTGCTGATTTTGGCTCATAATGAGATGGTCCCGGTGGACATTGGAGCGGATGGGGTTACAGTTGGATCTGTATTTTCTATCTCTAGGCCGATTCTTTACTCGGCGAATTTAAGGTGGCTGGAAGCTGATGCCGTTTTGGTTGCCTCCGGAACGGTCTTTGGTGAGATCTTGGTATGGAAGTATACCTGGGATACCAAGGGCACACCAGCCGGCCATCTGATCCACGTATTCACTGGTCACGAAGGGTCCATCTTCGGCGTACAGATATCAGAAGTCTTCGAGACACCGGCTGGGCCACGGAGGTTCCTGGGTAGTTGTAGTGATGACCGGACTATCCGTATCTGGGACATTTCACCAACAGTGGAATCTGAAAAGACCACCATCTCCTCATTACATGTGGCGAGAGAGACGGGCTTTGGTGACCACCTTGAGAAGAAAAAGGAGAAGGTTGTTGAGACGAAGGCTGTTCCGCTGGCTATGGCCATGGGACATTTATCGCGAATTTGGCATGTCAAGTTCCCCGAGAAGGCGCTGAAGATGGATGACAAGGGGTTCGTGTTGCCGGTTTATTCGTTTGGTGAAGACACGACTGTTCAGAGATGGTTATTTGAGATGTCTAGTCAGACGGAGACTCAAGGGACGAAAACGTTAAAGCATATTGGGAGCTACGCGAACCATGATGGGAAACATCTTTGGTCCACTGCCTTGTGGGGTCACGAGGCAATGCCAAGAATTGCCATTGGTGGTGCGGATGGAAAGATCTCGGTGATTGAGACTGTTGCAAAGGCTAACGAAGACTCGGGAAGTTCTATGGATATCACCGTGTTAGCAGATGACCCGCTTGCACAGGGAAAAAACCAAGGGAAGAATACTGATAACCTTCGCCAATATGCATTCATCACCGATGATTGTCTGGTGGCGACGACTAAGTCAGGTAAGCTCATTGTGGGCACCTTTGCAACCGAAAATACCTGGACAGAAGCGCAGACTACAGAGGAAGCTAGAGATCATATGAAGACTTGTACAACCATAATTGCCACCGGCAACGGCCGCGCTGTCCTTGGGACTAGTCGGGGTCACTTGTATAGCTACTCTCTTGGCACGGGTCTCTGCAAGTTGGCCACTTTGTCGGGCAAGATCATGCAGTTGATTTCTCTACAGACCGACTCTTCATCTTCATCTATTACGCGTGTTCTTTTCACTGTTTTTAACAGTCCAGAAACTCGCGTAGTTACCATTGACTTCGCGGCTGCGTCTATTACATCTGAGACTACCCTTGTAGGCGTTGACCCTCGATTCATTGTTACCGCTGCTGCGTATGTTGGCGGATACCTGGTTATTGGTTCCCGCAAGGGCTTCCTTAACCTTTTGTCTGTTGACGGTGATAAGCATGAGTTCCTCCTTGAAATACCCCCACGGGCCCACGATGCAGTAACAAGCGTTGTCGCCGTGCCTGGTTTAGAGGAAAACAGCTCTACTCCAAGCTTTGTAACAACTGGTCGAGATGGGAAATACCGCATCTACCGGGTAACAAACCCTGTCTCTTCCAACTCTACACCAACTGTTTCTCTCTACCACGAAGTAGCCCTTCCCTTCGGCCCCGTAGTCTCCCGTGCTTGGTTCTCTTCGAATGAGCTTATCCTGTGCGGCTTCCGAAGCACCCGCCTGATAGTTTGGAACGAGACTCGCCGTGAACAGATTGCCTCGGTAGACTGTGGTGGTGCGCACCGAGTCTTCGCGCATACCGTCCCTTCAGACCCCCGGGCTATCAGAGTGGCATATACCAAGGCTTCCCAAGTCTCAGTACACTCGCAACGGACACCGGCTGTCCGGACGATTAAGAAGGGGATTCACGGAAGAGAGATTCGCACGGTGGCCGTGGCAGAGGGAGGTCAGCTTATGGCTTCTGGCTCGGAGGATACTACGGTGCGGATTTGGAAATTATCTGATGATTGTAGAAGCCTTGATGCTGCAGCGCAGTTGAGCACGCATGTCTCAGGTTTGCAGAGTCTCAAATGGGCGGGAGATGAGTGGTTATTTTCGAGCTCTGGAAACGAAGAATTCTTCGTTTGGCGAGTTAGGGAACTTGGAGCAGGCCAGAAGGTTGTTGCAGCGGTATTTGTGGACGCATTGCCTGATAAGTCTCCCATCGGTGATCTACGGATCATGGATTTTGATGTGCGGGCTACTGAAGATGGATTCTTGATTCATATGGCTTATTCTAATTCAGAGGTTAAGACGTATCGGTATGTTGAGGGTAAGGGGTGGACATTACTTGCTGTTGGAAAGTACACCGGTGCTTGTCTTCTTCATGTCTTGGAGATCCCTGGTTCAGAAAAGATTCTGCCAGATCTTCTTACAACCTCAACCGACGGCCACCTCTGCATCTGGTCCGCTCCAGAGTCTTCCTCATCAACGCCCGCAGAATACACTCTCACACTAGCGACAACCGCCCACCAAAACTCACCAAAATCAATTTCTCTTCAAACCTTCTCAACCTCCACAGAGAACGGGTTTCTCCTGGCCACAGCAGGTGATGACAACGCCGTAGCTATAGTCCACATTACTACATCTCCTTCTGGTATCTACTCAGTTTCCGGTAAATATGCCGTTCGGGGAGCTCACGGGGCTGCTATAAACGGCCTCGCTATGGCGAAGGCGTCATTATCAAGTGATGAATGTCTCTTTGTTACAGCAAGTAACGACCAACGAGTGAAGTTCTGGAGAGTCACAGGGGTCATCACTGGAGATATCAAGATAGCATTGGCGGATGACCGGTATAGTGGAGTTTCGGACGCTGGCAGTGTGGAAGCAGTTGATGGGGGATTTGTAGTATCTGGCGTTGGTATGGAAATTTGGCGGTATAAGTGAAGTGATGGCTTCTGAAAAATAATGGAGGGAATTTGTAGGTATCTTTTATTTTGAATACAGTCTTGTTAGACGCTCATCGTGATAGACGCAGTAGGTGGTTATTTTTGGTGTACACGTTTCGGTGGGTCGGCCAAATAGCTTGTCATGTATCCACAACATGCATACTATTCATGGAAACATTGTCAATCGCCGATATTTTGTCCAGGAGTACGGGATAATGTTCATTCAACTGGTGTTAGTGTGTATGCGTATCGTTATGTTAACGATAGGCTGTCTGTAAATGGTATAACGAGGAAGACAAAGCGTGCCCTCCACATAACTAAAAAATACACAGGCATTAGTGTCACCTCATCGAAAGATGAGGGCCGAAGGGAGAAACAAAGAAGGAAGAAGAAAGGGTTGGCCGGGTCGTGCCCCGTAGAGTCGGCATCACCGCCGACTCTACCTGGTAACCCACTCGAAGTCATCTAGGATGAAGTCGAACCCCAGCGGCCTAAGACCCCCACTACCGGCCAAGAAGAAAGAAACAAAGAAGTAAGAAGAAAAGAGGTTGGCCGGGTCGTGCCCCGTAGAGTCGGCATCGCCACCGACTCTACCTGGTAACCCATTCGAAGTCATCTAAGATGACGTCGAACCCCAGCGGTCTAAGACCCCCACAACCGGCCAAGAGAAAGAAAGAAACAAAGAAGTAAGAAGAAAAGAGGCTGGCCGGTACGTG
>LCZG01000062.1:56084-86758 GCA_001483325.1 Huntiella savannae | reverse complement strand
TAATTGCGACGACTTGCGAAAAGAATGCGCCCGTGGAGTTTTCAATTGCGGGGAAGGTAGGAAAAAAATGGGAAACCGAGATACTTACATTGTTGGCCATTAAAATTGTCTTGGCCTAAGTTGTGTCTTCATCGGCGTCAAGTCAATCCGCCTTCTGGTAGACGGACTTCTGAGAGTTGTTGTTGTATGGAGAACTTGACTTGGCTGGGTATTCGCATAATCGTGACAAACGGCAGATGGGGTTCGAGTCGGGTCGTTTTTGATCGAGGTCGCCATCGTAAACTATTTTTCGAAAAACAACCGAAAAAATGAACTCGTCGGTTGCAACAATACGAAATATAAATCAATGCGATGGTGCGATCTCGTCGGTAGCTTGTTGGGACAACAAAATACTGACGAGGAATCAACTTTTCGTTGGTGGAAAAAAGAGAAGAATACAAGTAAAGCTATGTTGGGGGGTAGAGCGCTTTAAATACCCATTTTTGCCGCTAATTATCATCGAAACTACACTCACATTAACGCTGAATACGGCATTGGAGAATGCAAACTTTTACACGCTTGTACGCATCGCGGGGTTGGCTCGATACAATTGAATGACATCATTGGGTAATCAGAATCCTACTATATCGAGCAGCTTCAAACATTTTGCCAGTGTACGCTAAAGTGACACTTGCACGCCGGCTAATCCCAAACTGGCTGCAAATATGGTTCGAGAAAATGGGAAACGGGGAACCACTACATGTCTTCCCGTGTTAGCCTTTGGTAATATTCTTCAAGGTGTGTACATCCCATCAACCTCGATTCTGAGTGTTGATGCGAACAGTGAAACCGGCCCCTCAGAAGATAACTATGTACGTGCGCGGCAATCACAAGCTCATATAATTAGGAATACCCCCTTACAGCTCAATGACTGGCCCGGCCCTTCTGATTTACTACACAAAACCCCACCTCAATTCAAACTCCAGCGCATAAATAGTCACTACGATGATCTATCGGTTTTCTTCCCAGCAACAATGAGCTCTATATCCTAATGAAAGCTTTCTACCGCGACCGTCGTCTCAGACTACATCCACTCCGTCCTAGTTGGTCTATCCAGATCCAGCTAGCCCTGAACGAGTCGAAGGCAGTATTGAACTTATAGTTGGCCTCCTTCTGGTGGGTAACGGAACGTTCCGCGACTTTTCCAATACTGCCTCTAACGCAAATGCTTGTGATAAACATGATTGTCCAGATTGTAATTGGCATGTGGAAAGTGAAAAATGCATGTGCATACATGCAAATGTCCATATGCTATTATATTCCTAGTTGCGGGGGCAACGACGCTCCTGTATGATACCGCCGCAGCTATGGTGTCGGTTGCCAGCTCCGCTTTCTGGTTCCAGATGTTGGCTCTGTTCACTTATGTGCTATACCTTAGTGCTTTTCGGTCTAACTTCTGTGCACGCCGCTCACCGACCGTAATATCTCACCAGTACCGTGTCTTGATGTTGCGTTCGTGGCGTCCTGCAACGCCGACACGGGTCTGTCTACTAGACGTTAGAACAGTCGGGCAAGCTACTCTCGTGGTGTATGAATCTGCAAGATCATATAGCGTCAAGTGCGGCTGATGGCAGTGAACTCCAACAAGACCTTGCTTGTACTTAACGACGAAACGCACTCAGTACCTCGAACTAACAGCTCCAATATTTGATGTTGATGGATAAAGGTTTACTGCTGGCTGCCTTCTTGGATGAACCACCCGATCCGGTGGCAGAATCTGTACCATCTTCCAATTTACACAACGCATTTCGTGAGTTTTCTTCGTAGGAGCTAGCCGCCCAGAGGGACGACACCGGTGGGTATCTAAAAGACATTGCCCCGCGTGTACTCACCAACGAATACGTGACTGCCAATTGTCCACTGGCGTGTCAACTGATGCCGGCTATTTGATGATCTGCGCGGGATACTTCTCATGTTTGTCTATGCCCGATTCCAAGACGGTTGAGACGTAAACTCCCTCATGGCATGGAATAGCCGATCCGGTCATGAATCCCCTTGCTTTTTTGGTAATTAATCTCAAAGAGTTTTCCGCCTATGCAAAGACTACGTCTACGTTGAACATACTCCCGGCGACATGCCAGCCTGCACGTTGGCCGGCGTACCTATATCCATCATAACCCTACAACTTGCCGTCAGATGTTGACCACTTGTGGATCACCGCGTCTACCGCAACCTACATATGGAAACCATGAGATAAAAACTGAGCCCCTGAAATAGATAATGGACAGGTTGTTCCAGTCCATTTTTCTGAATCTCTTGTTACCCCCGATGCCGCAAATTCAGACGTCGCCCAGATATGTCCCAAAACAGTCACTTGCACGAATCTGACTAGGGTGCACCACGCACATAGCCGAGGGTGACCGTAGCACACTATTCAGTTTGAGGGAATCAAATACATGGACCTTCGCAAGGGTACCTCACCAGTGCACGACTATTGCTTCAAAGGTATCAGTGTACTTGATAGTGATCTCCCCGACGCAGCTTAAGAGACAAGTGAACTCCTACCGTGGGAGATACCTAATTGAAGAGTACGACAATAGAGACTCAGACCGGAAACGAATGCGTCAACCTGTATGGGAGCCATAACTGTGGCCCCTCTCGGGAATGACCAGAAGATAGTATGACCAATACGTTGAATGGTCATCGTTAAATGTCAGACATTTACGTGGAACGTCTAGGTACAGCATTACTACCGAAGTATGATCTCCAGAATGTGCTGTTAGCTGTTTCTTTGAATGCAGTTGCATGTTAAAAATATGGCCCCGTGGCTTGTAATATTTATAGTGTATAGCATAAAACAATCACTCGCGCGCCTCCTTGATTATAACTTATGAATGAAAAAGCTACGCCATTTTTTTTCACGTGTAAATCTGGCATATCGGCGAGAATCCTAGGCCACGATTTTCTTGTCGACTGAGCTTGAGCTCAGCGAAGACTGGAAGGGGTGTACAGCGTGTCTAAATCGACAGTGTTGGGACTTACTAGCAATACAGGCTAACTTGGACAGAAAAATTCGGTTTCAAGGAATCATAGCCTGTAGATAGCCTGTAGGGTGTAGGATATCATCGTGATGGCCGTCAATAAACGATCTGATACTGACTCCAGGGTATTCCTCGCTGGACTGTCAGATATCTGGGCCTGTGGGAAATGCTGGGTGCGCGAGGGAAAGCGATTGTAGGAGTAAAAGAGGGGGTCAACTCGGCTGATTGCCGGTGTGAAAAGGTCAGCCCAGGAGTGTTAGATAGCACAATAAATATTCATCACCATCATCATGTTGTTCTAAAGATGCCATGTCCTCAGATAGGATAATACGCATTTATGATTATATAGTTGATTGATATTTGTTTATTAGAGTCCCTTGTAGCCGAACTTGTCCGCTAAAAGGTCGGGACTATTGGTTAAACTAAGGCTAAACTCCCCCACAGTTTCTTCCCCGTCCTGCTGCCTCACAAAAGGTGCCGTAATGGGCAAGGGCCTACTCCTGCTCCCCCGGCCTCATAGGTATATAAATAACAAAAGAAAACACACTCGAACTAACTACTCCCGCCAAAACAAATAAGGAAAGGTTCATGAATCGTAACATAAGGGAAGGAAAAGGAAAAAGAAAATGAAAGGAAAAAAGGCTTAATGTGTGGTGCTTAGCGGAGACGTTTAAGCGGCTTTGGAGCGCTTCTCCAGGCGTGTCAGAAGTTGTTTCCTGCCTTTAGGGCTCTTCAACAGCTTCAGCACATGAACTTGGGGCCAGGGCCGGGGCAACTTCTTGCAGGTCCAGGGGTGGGTTATATCTTTGTCGTCACCGCATCTGGGGCAGGACAGAACAGCGTTGTCGTGTTTAAATCGTATATGGTATGTCTTAAAGTCGCCGTGGCCCGACATGGCAGCGAGAATCACTGCTATCAGGTGGCGTTTATGATTATATAAAAACGTCGTTCTACACTGTTCTGGCTAGGGTTAGTGTCCACCTGGGTCACGTGAGTTTGGCTAATAGCGGGGATTTAGGCGCACCTGGTGCTAATAAACATGCGCTTCAGGAATCGCAGACCCTCAGCATAGAACTTATGTGAAACTGTATGTAACAGATAACTTGGTTGTATTCATTCAGTGTTAAGAAGGGTATCAGATATCACTCATATATATGAACAGGGCAAACCAACAAGACCCATTTATTTGTTGTCAACCCCTGCACTGACGTCACTAAAGGCTGATGACTTCGAGATTCATACGATTGGTTATTCCTCACTACAACGGAGAACAATTCAAGAAAGCACATCTATAGTTCCGGATCATCTTCGGTAGCTTGAATTTGCCTTACAGTGTGGCGGAGCTTTACAACGGGCCGAGGACAGATTTGGATGTCCTATGGTAGGGCAGTACTCCGAGTCAATCAAGTTTGGGGCGTATAGTACTTGCTAAGTATGGTCAACACAAGGTGCCGCCTATCTATTGGGTGATGCGGTTTGATTGTAACTTTGTCCGCCGGCCTGCATATCTGGTGCATGACTCCTCTATACTTCTAGAGGCGTAAGATTTAGTGAACCATACCCCGCACTTTTATGCAGGCCTCTAAAGAGTCCAATTTGCATGAGTCCAAAGGCATGGTTACTAGGCTTGCTGATATTTAAACATTTTTAATGCTCGTAGAAAACAACACACTTGATATCCGTAGCTGATCACGGTGGATTAAACTCCACAACAGCGCAACAATGTTCCTGTTGAAATTTGAAGATATAAGAATAATTTCCCAACGGATCTTTGCCTTGACCTTCTATGAAGAAGCTGACGAGGTGAAGTGTTTGGAGAACGCCCCTTTGGTGTATCAAACTAACAGCAATAGCCTCCGAAGAACATTTCACATGTAAGGAGAGATAATCACTCTGGCGAGACGTGCGCTGAGTATAATCGTCGAGCCGTCACAGAAGTCGGTACAGCCCAAGGCTGGTGCGCGGCATGTATCGACATGTGGCTTGGCTATGCGGTAGTTGAAGATTGTGAATACTGTAGGGAGGAGTACATGGAACGAAATGTCAAGATCACATTAGATGAAGACGGCAATACTGTGTATACTCAGATATTTCCTGTTGGCGGCTCACGACAAACAAATGTCGAGTGGTGGACACCTGGAGACTCGGATACACAGCAGCTGCTTTCTGTGCCACAACCACCGGATGTCAAAGAACGAAAACCATGGAACACCTTCCCGAGAGAGACAAATGACAAGGTGTTAGCACAACTTGGGCTGACATGCGGGTGTTCAATGTGTCTTCAAATAGCACGTACGGTAGTTGGGTGGTGGCATGAGATATCCAATATCGGTGCAAAGGTGGCGATAAAATCATTCATGCCCAACCTTGTGTCTAATTGGCAGTACTTTGAATTCTTGGACGATCGCCTAGTAGTTTCGGTCTCATGGGAATGGTATCTGGAGGGAGAAAACCAGCCAAGGCATGAGAATGCTGGAGACTTGGAGATACCCCTACGAAGTACCCAGAAGCAGATCGACGTCATGTGCGACAGATTTCGATTTGATGCTTTATTTTTGAAGAACGCACTAGACACAGCCTTGGAAGAGTGTTTACCACGTTCGACCGTATCTTCCGATACACATGATAACCGTAAGCCACAATATGTCATTGTTGATGTCCCAAGCTAATCTTGCCTCCAGAGTTCCCCGATTCATTCCGTCTTATTGACGTACAAAAGCGATGCGTCGTTCATATTGGGAATGTCCATGTCAAATACTCAGCCATTAGCTACCGATGGGATTCAAACGATGCCAACATGCTGGCCAAGGAGAACGAATCTGAATTTATCACGCCTGGATTCCTGTCCACCAAAACCATGTCCAGAACTCTGTATGACTGTATGCAACTAGCCAGGGACCTCGGTATTCCATACATCTGGGTTGACCGCTACTGCATTACTCAAGGCGATAACTTGGAAAAGGCCGAACAAATTCACGCAATGGGGAACATTTACGCTAACTCGTGGTTGACGGTTATCTGCGCATTGGATGAAGACATCAACTCGGGTTTGTACGGTTATAGCCGTAATTTTATGCGATCATTTGATGTCGACGACTTCGAAAACATTAAAGGCACCATAGATCGGTGGTACTATACAGAAGATGAATATGGACCTGAGTGGGCTACGCGAGGATGGACACTACAAGAAGAGCATCTTTCCCCTCGGCGTCTTTACATGACAGATTTCACTCTTGTCTGGCATATAAACTGTCCAGCTGTAACATACCATCATGTGGCATTTGGCCAGATACCTGGGGATGACAATAAATGTTGCTCGGCTATCACAAGTTCTCTTAACCGGATTCTGGAGTCATATATTGGCCGTTCCTTAACGTATCCGATTGACAGACTTAACGCCATATCTGGGTTTTTAAAGGACAAGGGCGTTGAACACATCTATGGGATCAGCAAACGAAAAATCAGGGAAAGCTTGATGTGGACGAAAGACCCTGATGGTGTTACAGGAACCAGGTGTGATGCCTTCCCCACGTGGCCTTGGGCTCACAAGTTCAGCAGTACGTGGTGGAGGGGCACAAGGCATGATTTCAAAGTCTATAAATCAGCCCCGATATTACACCACCTGACCCCATCGGCCAAGCGAGCTTCTTTAATTCGCCGCATGGGTCTTAACATGAACTTCGTAGATGGGCTGAGTGGCAAACATTTAGTAGTTCTTGCTAGAGGTCCCCATCGCTCACGGAAAGATCCAATGGCCCAGTCCACGGTTGACCCATCGGCCCAAATCCCCAAGATCATCCGAGTCAATTTGTTCCTGGGGCTTTTTAACTCCGGGAGAAAAGCGGACTCTTTTTATCTTCTAGTCAAGCCAATGGCGACCCCTACTGAACCCACAAGTCCAAGTGTAATTCACGCCAGGCGTGTGGGCGTCGCTAACCCCTGGAGGGATATCCGCGGGTACCCCACAGAGTTCTATAGCGTTGCATGGATTCGCCCTATGGCAATTCAAAGCATGACACGACTGAAGGCTTTCCGTCTCCGACTACATTCTAAAAAACGCGGATGTAAAGGCTTCCGACTTCACGACTCCAACATTCACCGCGGGAACAAGAAACCTACGGAGAAGACGACAGAACGTACCAGCGGCCGCGACACACCCGAATTAGACAGCCCAAGAAGATCTCGTGTGAAGGCAGCCACCAATCAAAAACCAGTCAACGGAATATACTACGGCCGTGCCTCCCGTGCAAGCAATCCGCTATATCAGACATGTGTCATTCATTAGTGAACATGTGGCGATCAGATTCGTAGTTGTCTCATTTTACTTCGTTGGCTCACCTAGAGCCGAGGGTCCGTCTTTTAGGAAGATAGTGGTATTATTGTGAGGTCTGGGACATCATAGCCTCCTTTGGTGGCCTGATCCAGGGTGTTCAGAAGAGTGTTTTCATAGCTTTCAATACAAATCATCACTATTTTTGTTTGAGTGTTTGTTCTGATAAAATGCGTATCTCGTTTAATATCCGTTGAGTTGAGACCTCCTACGACGGTGATAGTCCTGTTCCTCGGTGCTACGATTGTTTCTACCGGTACATTCGGCCTCGCGCTGCGGTCATCCACGTCACATATCCGGACACTAATCAGCGGGTTTCGGGTGGCGCCGACTCTAACAACGGCAATAGCAAGGTGGCAACATGGCTTGGAAGAGCTTCTCCTCCTATCTGGAGATGGCACTTGCTGAGACAGACAGATCCAAAGGTAGTGTTGCTTTTCTGGTAACATGCTGCTACTAGACTGTGAAGAGTGATAATACGAAGGGTCGAGTGTTGAAATTATTGACAGGATCATTGTTTGTTCGGTTGTTTAAACATTTTTCTGGCGAGCAGAAGGGAGATAGGGACGAGAGTAATGACACAAAGCATCGAAGATTAGTCCTTTGTACAACATTCGGGGTATAAAACCCATGTAACTTTTAATAGACCTAAAGTATATAACACAAATACCAAGGACCATGCGCACAAGCCCATTCCAACAACCTTAGTCGGGATATAGTTCTGACGTCAGGTGAACAAAAGCAAACGGATGGCGTGTTTAGAGAGTATAGGAACAAGAACAAGAAAAAGAATGTATTATGGAATGTTTACAAGTTGCCCACGTTTTGAGCTTGCCTACTAGAAAAGGTAGCCGCCGCACGCGAAATATCACGTGTTAACATGAAAGTTTGGTTGGAGTGAAAGCCCGGGTAATACACGAGCAACCCCGCGCTTCATAGATAGGGCTGTGGCCAGAAGACCACCAAGCACCACAAGATTCGTGTATACTAGCCGGAGACTCCATAAGTACAAGCGTGTAGGCTCCAACTACTTTAAAGACGAAAACAACAACATCCAACCCTACTAAAACCAGATATGAACCACCCCCAAGAGAAAACAGACCGCACCTGAAAACCAAAGAAAAGAAGATTGAAATAGACGAAAAGTAAAGAAAAGAAAGAGGAACGAGAGTTCAGGACGAGTAAATAGAATAACAGAAAATGAAAGCCAGCTAGAGCGAATCAATAAGCTGTACCGAGAAAGTAAGACCAGAAGGAAATGTACTCAGTGTATAAATGTACGTAGGTAGAGACCGAGGCGGGAGAAATATGTGCAAGCGCGAGTGTTGTGTATGTGAACCGTATGAGCTTGTTTATGATGACGCGAGCTCAAAGAGCTCGATCCGTTGCGACGGAGCAAACAGATCCACCCGTATGGCAATTACTAACGGATAGAGCAAAGCATCATCATAGCCATAGAACAGTTTAATGAGTGTCTTGACCGGGTCTCTCCTGACTTGGGCTTCCACAAATCCGTCATTCCATGTACATGCATAGGTAGAGTTCGGCTACTAGTTAGTTTGGGGTAAGACACTGTGGGGTGTAATGCAGATTACAATGGTCTTACGCAGTGGCCGTCTAGTAGTCGTCAAGCTCCGGTGACAAGGTCTGCCTAATGCTTTCGGGGCCACTCGTTCCAGGCGAGAGTACAGGATGTCTTTGGTAGAGATAAGGAGCAGAATTCTTCCCAAAGTTCGCGTTAATGAAGCATTATATTTCGGAATTTAGAGGCGTAGTCTTTGAATGAGTTACGGCCGAAGAACGGCCGGCGAACCGGCTTCCTTCGCTTTTGGCGCAGGACTTGACGACGACGCTTTAGTCTCTTGATTGCGCTAACAAGTGACCAATTTGCACCCTCCCTATGGTCGGCCAGAACGTCTACTCCACTACCATCTGACCGCTTTGGCTGCAATGGCTGCAATGGCTGGTTGGGCTTTGACGATTTTAACTTTGGGAATTCTTCCAGTGACGCAAAATAACACAACAGTAACAGAAATAATGCAGGTGGTGTATGGAAATACAAAAAGGTCAAAACAAATGCTGCTAGGATAACATCTGGACGCTCATTGCGCTGGGGTAGGACGAAATCGAAATACCGTGGTGTCGTTTGTGGTCGGTCAAACACTTTATCCCTTTTGCGTTTTATCGATGCCTTCCGGTGTGTTACAAGTCTTGGGATGCGTCGTCTTTTTAGAATGGTCAAAGTTTGAATTGCCATTGGACGGGCTTTGGCAAGACGACCTAGCGGGGGGTGGTAGTTCCCCGTTCGATAATATCGTGATTCAGGAAAACTCCCAAAGATGTACTTTGCATCTCTATTGAGCCGCCCGATACGTCGGGCATGGAGGACACCGATACTGCAAACGTCTTGGGGAGTAAAGGATTCGAACAAGAGATAGGCGATCGTGCCGTGATGACCTCTATACATAGGAACTGCCCAGCATGGTGATCGTACATAGTCTAATTTGACGTCAATGTCATGCTTCACATCTTCATACCGTCGGATACGCTTAGCTCTCACTCGTATGAGAAGCCGACTATCAGAAAGATGATCGAACGCGGATATAGGCAGCCCCATTTGGCGTAGCAATGATAGTTTCTTCTGTGGTCTCGTGTGGGTATGTAAGATCTTACATTTGGCCCAGTCACGTACGTCGCGACGGTCGGGCCAACCTACCCGAAACTGCCTCGAAGCCCAGGACCAGCTAGGGAACTGGTCAATGAATGGTTCATGACGGTTCGCAACGGACCAACAAAGGGAATATTGTATCTCACGTGTAGGTATCCCCGAAACGTGGTCAATCCCTCGGGCTTTTAGAAGCCCTGCAATTGCGTTGATTCTGTCGCCGGGAAACGTCAGCTCACGTGGGGAATAGTCTGATATCAAAGTCATTGCCGAAATTAACTTGGTCTCCGAACATTCGGTTCGACACTCAGGCTCGTTTGTAAAAAGTGCATGTTGATACGCAACCATTGGACAATTGATGTGCCAGAGAATGGTCTCATCAATGAAGTAGAGCCGACGAGGAGAAAGATGTTCTTCTTGCATGGTCCATCCACGTTTGTTCCACGGTGAATGCTTAAGCCAGTCGCTCAGTTCTCCCACGGAGTTCCCCCAGCATGACTCTTCGCTATAATAATCCCAGGCTCCATCAAAGTCTCGAGTGTACCCTGGTATTCCACTATGTATGTCCTTCTCGAGAGCACATATCATGGTCAAGTAAGAGTTGGAATAAACATCCCCCATTGCATGAATCTGTTCTACCTTTTCACGGTTATCGCCCTGCATGATGCAATACCGATCAATCCAGATGTACGGAATTTCCAGATGGCGAGCCATAGTCATGCAGTCATACAATGTTTTGGACATTGTCTTCAGAGATAAAGAGCCGGGCCGGGCGAATATATCCTGGGTTTTGTGAGTGAGCATGTTCTTGTCTGTAGAGTCCCATCGGTAACTAATCGCAGAGTACCGCACATGCTTGTTTCCAATGTGCACAACACATCTTTGGTTGACGTCAATCAACCGAAAGGATGGGGCATATTCTACATGTGTTTGTCAGTTTTAACTCTCATCATTGTAGAATCTATTCTTACCTGCTGTTTGTTGGAGATTCTTGACGGGGTACTTTCCGAATTGATTATGTATATGCTTTGCCAGGATCGCAGGATAACAGCGCTTAGCGTCATAAATCATCAAACCTGGTCCATTGACGTCGTTTATTGGTACTAGTTCGACACGAACCATATCCGGTTGGAACCGCGATACAGGACGGTCATAGTGAAGCTTGATTTCCAAGAAGAATATGTCCCGATCTGGATAGAAGTCCTCATAAATCATGCCAAGTGTGTCCCATTGCACATTGATTCCCTGAATCTTGGTTGGTTCGGATTCAAATCTAGAGGTGTCCTTCAATATCATATATCCCATAGCGAAACAAAGTGGACAACTCGGGGAAAGTCCAAGTCGCTTCAACCCTGGTTTAGAAAGATTGGTGGACATCGGCCACGGAGAGGGCCCATCTTCGCCAAATGTTGTTTCGTTTTTCCTTAACTGCTGGATTTGGTAATCTTCAATCGACCACCAATCCGGGTTGTTTAGAGTGCAAACGCCTTGCACGTTGAGCTCCCTTCTGATGAGCTGATTGTTCTCGCACTCTTGGCAGTCTTTGACAACCATCTTACTAATGATCATTTCAGTGCAACATGAACACCAATTTTGATTGCGGGCTATCTTTCCAACGACTCGGCCGTTATATTCCGCGCATGTTTGACGTTCATCACCTTCAAGTCGGCTATGAACAATCCCATCACCCCGCTGAACGGGTTAGTACATGCATTGTTGTTGTCGTTATCTGGAGATTAACTCTGGAGAGACACTTACCTCTTCTGTGTCATTGAAGGATAATGCAGAAAGATAACCAGGCTCAACATCCCTATCCCCATCTGTATTCTCAATCTGTAGAAGGATTGCTTCGAACATTTTCAGTAGATTTCAAGTTTTGAACAAATCTGCCATTGTTGAACACTTCTCTGTTCACCTGTTCTACATATCATTTACAACATGCCTGATTTCAGGCAATTCAGGCAATCACATGCTCATTATCCTTTGGGGCACAATGCATGTCCTTAGTAAGCAGCTTGCAAGGTGCGTATAAATCTGACGTTTTGCCCAAACTAAAGGATTTCAACCAATTATTCTCAAGACATACCACGTATAATATGGTCAAAAGGGGTATCCCAAAGTATGTCGTGCGTTGTTGAAGTTCAAGTTACATTGATGTTATAACCAAAAAAAAGCTTAAGACACAAAACAAGTACGGATTCAGTGTGGTGGATTGTAGCTTAATTCTAGACTGGCTCGATAATGACAAGACACATTATGTACACATGTGTTACAGAGCTTGTTAATGTAAGACTATTGTCCGGAGCGATGGATTCTCCTTCATCCAGCTACACCCAAAAAACGGCCGGTGAATCGGTTTTCTTCGATTTTGGCGTATGGTTCGACGGTGACGTTTTTGTCTACTGGCTACACTAGGGAGTGTTTTGTTCACAGTCTTCCTGCGTTTAGCTGTGATGTCTACTCCGCCATTGCTAATCCGTTTTTGCTTCGATGGTGGACTGGGTTTAGACAATTTCATCTTAGGGAATCCTTCCAGTGACGAAAAGTAACATAACAGTAAGAGAAAGACTGCAGGTGACGTATAAACATATACTAATAATAACAGGACCGCGGGTAGTGTGATATCCCGATACTCATGCCACTTGGGTGACACAGAATTGCAAGGTTGAACCCCCTGTTGTGGGTGGCCGAACCATTTGCCTCTCTTCCATTTAACCGAACCTTTCTGGTGTATTACAAACTTTGCGATGCGCTGTCTTTTTAGGATTGTCAAAGTTTGAATTGCCATTGGACGGCGTTTGGTCAACTGGTCAAGCAAGGGGATTCTCTCTATTGGTGACTTTATGAACCCAACACGTCGAGCATGAATAATGGCGCTATTGACGGCGGTCCCTCGGGGAGAAAAACGTTCGAGTACAATGGAATATATGTTATTCTTGTCATCTCTGTACATTTCGACTTTCTCGAAAGTTGAGGGCACAAAGGCCGTTTCATTATCAACGTCAAATGTTATCTTTTCACTGTGACCGATTTTCTTGACTCTCGTGCGGATGAGAAGTTTACGATCAGAAAGGTGAATCAGAAAAGAGTTAGGCAACCCCAGTTGTCGGACAAAAGCTAACTGCTTTTGGGCTGGGGTATGAGCGTGTAATATCTTACACTTGAGCCAGCATGTTGTGTTCATGCGTTCTTCCCATTGTACTAGTCGGCCCCAATCCCGATCGGTCCGATGAGCCCAGGACCAAGAAGGAAACTGATAATTACGTCTCATATAGCCATTGCATGGTTGCCAACAAAGACCGTGTTGTAGTTGCCGCGTGGGGATCCCAAGAACATGATCAATTCCTCGACGTGTTAAAAGCCCAAATATTGGCGTGGCTTTATCGGTCTCACCGCGAGTTTCGTACAAACAATAGGTGATCAGATTCAATACTGATCGTGGTTTGGCCTTGACACATTTAGTTCGACAATCTGGCTGTTGAGTAAGATCTGCATGATGATATACAACCATTGGACAATTTATATGCCATAGAATTGTATCATCAGTAAAGTAGATCCGACGAGGAGAAATGTATTCTCCTGCAATCAGCCAGTCCATTTCTTCCCTTTCTCTCCATCGCGAATACAAGTTACTAACGTATGGAATGTTTTTGATAGTTCCGCAACAATCACTATCCGGGGCCTCTGTCGGGCGACCATCAAAGTCTCGGGTGTAACCAGGTATTCCGCCATCGATGTCTTTGTAAAAAGCACATATCATGGTCAAGTAGGAGTTCGCGTAAATATCCTCCATTGCATGAAAGTGTTCCACCTTTTCTCTTTCGTCTCCCTGGACAATGCAATATCTATCAATCCAAATATATGGGATTCCAAGATGCTGGGCCATGATCATGCAGTCATACAGCGTTTTGGTCATTGTCTTTGGAGACAACGATCCATACTGAGCGAATTCTTGTTGGGTTTTAAATTCGAGAACTTTATTCCCATAATACCACCACTCTCTTTTACTGATGGCAGAGTACCGAACATGCCTGTTTCCGATATTTACAACACACCTTTTATGGACATCAATCAGACGAAACGATCTGGGATATTCTACAGATATTTGTTAATTTCGCGTGTCGCTATGGTCAGACTTATTCTTACCTGCTGCTTGTTGGTGATTCTCATTAGGGTACTTTCCGAATTGATTTTGTACATGTTGTTTCAATACCGCAGGATTACAGCGATCGAGCTTACGGCATAATAAACCCGGTCCGTTGACATCATTTACAGAGAATAGTCTAACGTCAATCTCCCGCAAATGGGACCTCCACTCCCCTTCGTCCCAAAGAACATTAATTTTAAAGGGAAATAAGTAATATCGTTCGGTCCCATTAAGGTCAACGTCAATTGTCCGCCATTGCACGCTGATTCCTAGAATCTTGAAATAACTGTAGCCATAATTTGGTGCATCATGCAATATCGACTTTGCCAAGCCGAGGCACACGGGACAATCTGGGGAAAGTCCGAGCAGTTTCAATCCTGGATTGAAACCACTGACGGGAAACTTCCAGTGGGAAAGTTTATCTTCGCGATAGTAAATTGATCCGTTCACTAATTGCTGGATCTCTTCCTCTTCGAATGACCACCAACGTGTATTGTCGATAGTGTAAGAATGTTCAAATCCCTGATCATATCGTATCTCCTGATCATTGAAGCACTCTTGGCAGTCTTTGACAACCATTTTACTGATGATCATTTCGGTGCAACATGGACACCAACTCTGGTTGTGGGCTACCTTTTCGACGACTCGACGGTTATACTCTGCGCATGTTTGTCTTTCATCGCCTTCAAGTCGGGTATGAACAATGCCATCGCCCCGCTAAAATAGTTAGTAAATTGTTACTCTCATATTTATGATATCACCCTTTCAGGGTCCATTCTTACCTCTCGACTGTTGTTGAACGACAATGCACAAAGATAACGTGTCACCACGGCTCCGTTGGGTTTTGTCTTCTTGATTTTCCGAGTAATTGGTTCAAACATTGTATCTGAGGTTCAAAGATGAAAATATCTTCAAATTTCGTTGGAAGTAGTCATTTGACATTGGTCTTTGCCATGGATTTTTCATCTACATGCCTTGCACAATCTGCCCGACTTTAAGGCAATTCAGGCAATTCCCCATGTACACAATGTGTTCAGGCAAGAGACATATCCTTAGTAAGCAGCCTACATACATAGCTATGGGCACTTATTGTCAAATCGGCTGACTCCAAAACCCCAGTAAGATTCTTGACAAAACGCGGAACTTTTCAACAACTTTTTCTAAAAATAAAGCTTGCGTAACACGGTTAATACGTCAGCCGAGGCCTGCGTATGTACCAAGGATCAAGATGAACAAATGGCATTTCATGATCACAAAAGACCTGCCATAGACACTCACTAAAGCCTCAAAAAAGTCTGTGTGATCCTTATAGGGAACCAGCCGTTTCATGCACACAGACAAAAAGATATTCCATGATCGTGGCAGGGATCGAACCTGCGATCCTTTGCGTGTAAAGCAAATGCCTTAACCACTGGGCCACACGACCTTTGATGATGGATTCATGAACATACAGACTATATATACTCATTTGTCCCTCGCGGCGGATGCAAAATCCACTTTTCCAACTTCATAAGCCTCATTTGCCAGGCAACGTCCACTCAATACTAACATATACATACACCATCACCAAAATGAACGTCTTCAGAACAGCCACCCCTAGACTAGTCCGTGCACTAGTCACCCGGCCAGCCGTGTAAGTCATCACAACGAATCTCATCACACTAAAGCTAACCATCCAAACAGCTCCCGGTCCGTCGCCCCGGCTATGCAGCTGACCGCCCGCGCCTTCGCCTCGTCACCAGGTCTTCTCGCCAAGAAGGATAAAGGCGGAAAGGCCGCGAAGAAGGGCGGTGCTTCGGAAAGTTCGTCTGCGGCACCTGTTGCGTCTGTGGGTGGTGCGGAGGACCCGATGGATTTTTCTGAGGTCGAGGCCGCATGGGACCGCACAGAAAAACACTACCAGGAACAGCTGAAGCAGTTTAAGGCCGGAGGGTCTTTTAACCCGGACGTTATTGGTGCGTTGCCCGTGACGGCGAAAGAAAAGGGATCGACTTCGGTTTACCCGCTACGTGAGCTTGCCCAGGTTGTCCCCCGGACGGCGCGTAGTTTGTCGATTTTGGCTTTTGAGAAGGATAGCATTAAGAACATTCAGTCTGCTATTCAAGCTTCTCCTGACTTTAACCAGCAGCCGCAGGTTAGCGAGGATAACGAATTGGAGTTGACTTTGAAGATTGAAGCGACGCCTATTGAGGGGCAGTTGAAGAAGTTGGCGGAGCTGTGTCATGTGTGGAGGGAGGCTATTCGGAATGGTCGGAGCAAGAGGGAAAAGATTATTCAGACACAGATCAAGGATAAGACTATTCTGAAGGATGTCGGTGCCAAGGCAAAGGCCAACCTTCTTAAGGCTATGCAGAACCGTGTCAAAGCCGTTGACACTGCGGAGACACAGCTTCAGAATGAGCTCAAGAGAAAGGCATCACAGTAGTTGAAAATGAATACAGTGGCATGACGTGTCTATTATACACAGTAGAAACAAAAAGACAATATAACAATACATAGATCCTGAACATACACCTAACGTACAATGCACCATACTCCATACGTGCCTCACTTCTTCGCTGCTCTCTCCGCCGCCGTTACTCTGGATCTTCCTCTAGCCAACATCTCATCAACCTTGGCCTGGAACTTGTTCGTTGCCGCCACTGTCCATGTGTTTTCCTTGAGGTGGTAGTTGCGAGTCAACTGGGTAATCTTCTGCTTCTCGGTTGGTGGGATAGGTTCGTATTGTCCCTTGATAGTACGACGAATGAGAACGTCTTTGAGTCTGTCATCGGGGCCGAGCTTGATCTTGATGTTGGCGCGCTCCTCGAGGAGCTCTTTAGTTTGAAGCTTCTCAAAGTACATGATACCGCGGTAGTCGTATTTGGCAGCCATCATCTTGGGGTGGGCGAGGTGACCGGCGTCAACGACACCGCCGGCAATCGATTTGAGCGTTTGTCTAATGGTGCCGGCTTTTCCGAGGATGTTGCTGTCGGTGGCCACGGCGGGGGCGTACTCGAGAATCTCGTCAACGCCGAGCTTAGGAATGAAAACCTCCGACTTGCGCTCCGGGGGAGGGGGCGGCCGCTCCGCGAGAACCTCAATTTCCTCCTTGGTGTATGGATCGTACCAGTTGATGTTCTCCGTCATTTTGTCGTAAATAGTCTGATTGTCACTATCGCGTGTACCACCAGGCCTTCTATCACGTCCACCACGGGGGCCAGCACCATCTCTCTGGGGGCGGTCTCTGCGCAGACCATCCTTGCTCCGTGAGCGGAATCCACCCTCCTTGTTTCCACCAGGTCCGTCACGAGGTCTGCCACCAGGGCGGCCTCCATCACGGGCAAGGGTAACAGGTTTCACGGACACAGTACCGTCAGCATTCCGAACAACATTTCCCATGACTCCACGGCCAAGAAGAGCGCGGCGGCCAGTTCTGTTGGGGAGAGACTTGACATTGACGACGCGGACTCCGGGAGCAGGCTTGCTAAGAGGGGACTTGACACCAGCGGGGGCGGCCGAAACAGTGCCCTTCAGCAGCGAGTTGATTTCATTGGCGGCGGCTTGTGAGCGGGTAGCACGAGGCTTAGGCGTAGAAGGAGTGGCAGGAGCGTCGGTGGGCTTCTTTTCGGGGTCCTCGGCAACGCGGGGGGTCGTGGAGAATTGGCGGGTCCGGGCGGGAAGGGCGAGGGGCACCCGGGCGGTTCGGAGGAGACGGGCGGACATTTTCGATGGGTCGAACCTGGATTGAACAAATTCGGAGTATCGGCCGGGTTCGTGTCGCCGTGGTTGGCTCAGCTCGGGTGCGATTTGCTAGGCGGGCCGGCGTTGACGGATTCGGCTCGTGAATTTGTGGGGATTGCTTTGAAAATCTGGAGGGGTTAGGTAAGCAAGGCTGGTGGGGAGGCTATCGACGCTGTGTCTGACCCTATTTGGCATGTTAGGGTTATCGTTCACGATGGATTGGTGTAACTTTATAGTTAGAATATGAACATTTCCAAAGGAGGAATTAAATTAACTTGAATATTACACCGATATCTTAATCTCAGACCAAGACGAAACATTAAAATACATAAACAAAACAACCGCCCTCGTGGACCACCTATGACTAGTAGTACGCTTCAGGTACCTTTGGCTGGCCACCTAGTGAGTTGAACGCCTGCGTTCTTGGGGTGAAGGGAACTGCTGAAGCTGACGGAAGTGCATTCATTTCCCAGGTGCGCGGGTTCTTTTCGGGGGTGCTGTCTTCATCGTCGTCGCTATGGTTGACCTTGTCAACTTCAGATGGGAGCATGGACCAAACAGCCAAACCAAGGTTGCAGAGATATAAGAACCTGTGAAGTTGTTAGTGAAGGTTTCTTTCCTGAGACAAAGATCGAAACTTACATCATCCAAATGGTCACCGCAAGAGCACCCTTGGCCATCTTACACTTGTGTACTATACCATCGCCGTAGTCACTGACCACAGAGCATGGTTTCTTGATGTACCACGCCGCGTTGGTACTGTATTTTGGGTCGGCATGGTCAGGACCGATTTGGCCATAGGCACTGACGATGTAGATGATAGTCAACCCAACATTAGCCAAGACAGCTACAAGCGGATACCACACACGCATAATAAACGCGATCAGCTTGGTGAGTAGGAAAAACAATGACAGAATCGAGATGGCGACATTAAGGTTAGTCAAGCTATCGGGTAAGTTGGTCAGTACTGTGCTCTAATGTCACCATATATTCTGTCTGGAGAAACTTACGTCTGTGACCAGACAAAGGGAATCTTGGGAATCGGTTCGTAGTTGGCATAAGCATAAACCACCATATTGGGATTCGAGTTCCACCCATTCTCATAACCAATCTGCCAAAACGTGGTGCGGTACCAGTTGGGTTGCGCAATGCCAAACAAAACCAAACACGGAACAATACCAGCCAACTCTGCAACCATAAGATAATACATCGGTCTGCGGACCTTCCATGGCCGGCGTAACGGACGGTAAGGCATTTTGAAGGAGTCGTCGGGTCGGAGTGGAGTAGATCGATATTAGGAAAAGGATGTCAAAGGTCGACGGATGTTCAGATACAGGATTTTCTTCCCTTTGTCGAGTCGCACGAGGCCTCAGACGACAAAAGCAAAACGATAGGCGGTGATGGTTTTGTTGGATCTGCAAATGGTAGGCTTGTTGTTCTGCCTATATTCTCTTGGCGCGAGGATAATATGTTGGAGGACAAAGACAACGGTCAGAACGACATCAACAGAATATTAGGAGATGTAAGCGCAAGTTATGCAATGGGCGGGGATCAATGACTTCAAGTACTTGCGAGCATGCGTGAGTTGGGTGGTTCTTCCAATCATGTGGCTCGGTAAATCCTGGTTGCATGTAGCCGGGGCGTTACATTGATTACAGGATCGCATCGGCGGCTGCAGGGCCGCTGGGTTTTCGACAGCGCGGGGTTGTCGGAGCATGGGGTTCACCTGCAATATATGGTTCTAGATCTTCGGACTCTCTTGGTATATTAATCTACTCTATAGACTTGGTCTTGTCCTCTTTCTCGATATCACACAATCACCACGTATGAAGCCATTCTCACAGCCAACACACACAACCCTCGTGCCACAAGCCAACTTCATCCAGCGCCAAAAGACTCGCGATGTGGTGGTTGGCAGGTGATAGAGCGATATGATTGGTCAAGATCAAGCTCCACTTTTGGCCGTCTTTCTGTGAACGGGCCAATCAGACAAGGGAAGGAGCGGGAATTGGGCGCTTAGAACGACATCATGATTGGGGATTTTGATGACGACGTATTCAGCGTGATATGTATAAAGAGTATAAAGTGGTTCGATATCTCGTTTTCGCTGGATTCTGTACCGAGTTTTCGTACAAAATCTTCAAGTCACACATCCGGCAGGTACAAATTGTTTCCTATTTGATACATGCTGCAGTCTGAATTTGATTATATTGCAAACCATCAACCCTAAGAAAGTCTCACTTGAAATCTTGAAAACCCCACCATTTGTCGTGAGTCAGCTTTTACACTAAGGATTTGTCAATGACTTGTCAGAACAGGTTTAATCGACTTTGATCTTTCCATAAAACGACTCGTAGTGAACCTTCCCACTCAACGTCCTTCTGGACTCTCTATCGGCAATCGGATTGTCTCACTATCCCGTTCCGATGCAAATAAAGTCCCCTCTAGTGTATCCCTTCACGACAATAAACCCTAAGCCACACGAGGGTTGTGGCACCGGGTCACTGAATCCCCTTGGCATGTCAAACTCTATTATTCGGCCGAGAGGATAATACGACGATCGACTGACGACTTACAACGACAAACGGCACATTTACCGGATCCTCCAGTGAATATATGCCACAGCACTGCCACTGATAGCCCAAAGTGGAGCATTTCACGATGCATATGGGTTGAGTTGATTTTCTGGATTCCCCCCCGCAAGAGAGGGTCACTAATAGTCTGATACAGGACTAAACCGGAACAGGAATGATGCGGGGGAAGGTGTGGAGCTAATTGACCCGCCAATACTATTCTGGCAGCAACTTTGAAGAGGAGAAGATAGAGCCAAGAATCTGTAGACAGTGGGGCCGATTGGTCGGAAGGGACGGACCTATATGATGGAGAATTGGCCCGGGGTTGAGACGTGTAGAGCCGTCTTAAACCCCGAGTATGCAAACTGGGCGACCTAGACGGATTTGGATTGTCCGGAGCCGAGACAAAAAGCCTCATCAAAGACGGCGAAACGTTGTATTTGAAGGATGTGGCCCATCTAAGGACGGGATATGCACATTATGGCAAGTTGATGGCGATAAGTGTCCAAGCAAGGCTGTTTGCTAGACGGGTAGTCCTTGTTCATTCGCACGCAGGTTGACAATGTACTGTACAGAGGGCTGTTCCTCCTGACACTTTTTGGCCAAGCAAGAGCCCTGCATACCAAGTTTTCCCAACGCGGAAAGAAGGTCTCCACAGACTTGCTTGACGGGCCTCGCACCAAAAAGCTCGAGACCCGCAAAACCCGTCGAATCCTAAATTCTGCATGTCTCCTGGTTCCACGCCCCTTTCGGGTGTTCCCATCAATTCAGACGGACATCGGTAATTGCCTTTTTCTCTCTCGCCTTGCTCGACAGCCTCATTCACATGCTCCTCCCTTGAAAGATATGTGGTGGTGTCCGTCAGCCCAACAAGTAGACAACGACTTAGCAGAGCCAGCTGTACAGGTTGGCACTAGTCTGAACCCGAATTCCTTCAGCTCAATACCTGCAAACATGGCTTGGCATGACGGTGCAGGGTCTATGCCGGTTGGTGGGGGCGGGGAGAGAGAGCAGAACCGGATTGCATTTTGCAGCCTGTCTACCCAAACTTTACAATTCCGGCGAAACATGCATCTTCTCTTCAGCCAGCTCTTTGCCGTCAATCCTGTGTGTGTATATGTATATTGTGCATACGTATGTGTGTGTCTATAGACAAAGACAAGCGGCTCATGTAGTCGGCTCATGTCAGGGGTTAGCGGGCTGAACATTAATCAAGGACCGGACCCGTCCCTGGTAACTGCAAGTCGATGGAATCAAACAACCTTTTTTTCTCTAATCTCAATGGCGCAAAAACTCCCACGGAGCCTTCGCTATTCGCGTTTTCCCTCTTTAGCTCGCTGCACCTGACTTGAACTGTCTCTCTCTCTCTTCTCCTCGGCGTAAATGCACCATAACTGTACCTTCCCTGAACTGAATACTCGCGATCGACAAAAAAAATCCCAAACAAGCAGAACCTTGAACCCCCAGTCACGTTCTTGCCACTGACCTCTTTGCCAACTTGCAATTGAAGCTTGCGCATATCGGTTTTGGGAGTTCTTCCTTCCTACCATGCGCCGTCATTAGTCCCAAATTAGTTATTCTTTCCCCCTCCCTTCTCCAGGGACAATTACCCATTCCGATAAATCCGCCTTCCCGTGTGGCTTGTCTAAATCGAACTAAACTTGAGTTTGGCCGGGTGCGCTTCCCACATCCACCAACATCATTCTTTCCCTTCTTTTCTTACTCCTGTTGCCATATATTCTCCATACATGCATATGTTTTCTCCCCAGACCAATATTTTTTCGTTCACGTCTGGCAGTTTCTCCCTCCCGTCAACTTTATATCCCGTACATACATATGTTGTAGACCTTGACGATACGCTAGTACCTTCTTCTGTTTCCACTGCCCCTCTTGTCCCTTCATGTCCTTCATGATCCCCACATTCTAAAGCAAGCATACCTTCTACAAGCATACTTGACACACTCTGATCGTCGTCTCTTTCTTTTTGTCAGCCTTGTGTGGCTGCCTCAGCCTTTTGCATCTTTCTCTTTGTTCCGCATTTCTCCCCGTAGCCTCCAGCGCCTTCCGGGTGAAGCGCGCTTCCGCATCACTGTGAGTGCATATATGCCCCATGTCACTAATTGCCGATTGCCTGGTGGGCCCTTTTGCTAACCATGACAGTGTATTTTGACTTTGTCTTTTCTGGCTTCACAATGGGCTCTGGACCACCGAATTTTGGATCTTCCGGCCGGGCTGCCTCCGGACGCCCGAATCTTAAATCGCAGTCGACAGCCGGCGCCTCTTCCGACACGGGCTCCGGTCCAAGCTCCGCGTCTGGCCCAAGCTTCCCGTCACGGATACCATTGATCACTAGAGATACGTCAGGCTCTTCCGAAGCGACCACCCCGCCAACTCCGCTATCCAATCATCCATCTCAACCGTTGGAGTTCAAAGTGGATTTTCCATCTGAAGAGGCACCGTCACCACCACCGTCTATAGCTCCGGCACATCAACACCCAGAGCTTACAGCCGGCGGCTTTTCAGTAATTGACGTAGTTGAGGCCGACCCACGACCAGCCTTTATCCTCGACCTTTCCGTTGTTGATCTTGCACGATCTTCTACCTACTCTGGCCTACCATTAATATATTCAAACGAAGCCTTACGATTACTCCCTGCCATCCGGAGGATATTGATGGATGGCGAGAACTTTGGCCAACAACCAGACAACATTTCCCTGGCAGAATTCCGCGTCTGGGCTATTTCACCACCACCAAAAAGCACAGTCAAGTCATTATCACGATCATGGCAAGGCCCAATATCCTTTCAGAGTATGATGTGGTCAATTCAGCCATTAAGCGATCGCTATCGTATTGTAGCCGGTTTCCCTATCAGCAAGGTCCAGCACAACGGCGTTGAGGATTCATTATCTCCACACCCACCACTTCCACCACCAGAAAGAGAGAAATTGATAAAAGAGGCGCCACGACAGGAGTGGCACATTCAACACATCCCACAACACCCAGTCACATTCGACGAGGATTATGGCCTTGAACAGTCTGTTCTTTTGAGCAAATCTTCGCCGGGTCTCCAACACGCCGGTGCGCTTTCTATTGCGACAACTCCTTCTACAGTGCCTTACAACAACCAGGTTCCAAGTGACAAGGCCCAACCGTCACTAGATGAAATCCTCATGGTGCACCACGATATGCCGCCACCCATCACAAGCATAGCCTACGACTGGACTACGGCTCCAATGGAAAATCTCCCTCCACATATTGCACTCATTCGTTCTATCGACTGGGCTCAAACTGATCTTGGTCCCATCCACAACTGGCCACATTCTCTCCGGACGGTGTCCAATCTTGTTGTTAGCACTGCATGCCCAGCATTGATCTGGTGGGGTCCACAACACATCTACTTCTACAATGAGGCTTATATTCCTTTCCTCGGAGATCGCCATCCTGAAGTTCTGGGAAAGCCGCTGGCTGAAGTTGAACCCGAGCGCTATAAAAGAGTGCGCAAGTACTTGAATGCTGCCTGGAGTGGCTTGGGTACAGTCAAGTACCAAGATCGCAGCTGGGTTCGCCACAAAGGCCGCACTGAAGAGATTTTCTTTAGCTGGAACATCACGCCTATTGTTGACCGTTTCGGAAATATTCGCGGTGTGCATGCTGTACTGATCGACGCTACTGATACTGTTCTCCAGCGCCGTCGTGGGCGTGCCCTTTGGGCTATGCTTCAGGACACCGCCTCGGCTACTCATCTGTCATCTTATTGGGCTAACCTTGCTCGTACATTTGAGCACGCGGTTTTAGATGTGCCATTTGCAGTGATCTACCGCTATCATACCAAAGATCGCCAGTCCTCAATACTCAATGACAATGGAGCTAAGAGCTTTGATATTAAAGACGCTCCGTGTCTTGTTCTCGAGCGGCACGCCAATATCCCAGAAGGACACCATTTACTTCAGCCAGTAACGAAGCTTGAAGGTCAATCCACTGGTATTGCGCCATACATTACCCAAGCTATGCATAGACGAAGCAGCCTTGTCCTATCGGTAACCCACAACACGATTGACAAAACCGTACTACAGGGTCTTGAATCGGAACACGGCAGTCCTATCAACGCGGTCATCATTCTTCCTTTGTTCCTTGATGGTATCGACATCACCGATTCATTGGACGACTCGATTCCTATCGGTTTCATGATTCTCGGCATATCGCCTAACCGGCCATTTGACCGTGACTACCGTGAGTTCTTCGACATCATGTTTATGCAGATCCGCGCCACCATGTCCCATATGCGCTCAGCTGAGCACATGGCAGCTGCAAAAATCTTCGAGATGTACATCCAGAGTATGCAGCCCCGTGATAACACGGGATCGGGTTCAGAATCAAGCCTCAGTAGAGCCGCTTCGACAACCTCCAGACATGGCCCAAACTCTCCGGCTGCAATTGACCCTGTTGTGCGAGCTGCCGGAGACAAGACAGTGGAGACTATCGGTCCGTGTCTTGAAGTCATCCGCAATGATGCTTGGCAATCATCTCAAATTGCCCGCATGGCGGAGTCTCTCCCTATCGGTGTCTTTACTGCCGACACCAACTCTATTCTTCTCACCCACAATCGGGAGTTCGGTCAGATCGTGGCATCGTGTGGCCAGAAAGTTACGGCCGCGACTAGTTGGCTTAACATTGTTCATGATGATGACCGCAGCTCTGTTGAGCAAACGTGCCACAACATTGCGCACAATTCATCTAGTTTCACAACACAGTTCCGTCTCAAGCTGAACCCGGAAGCGATCCACGCTTGTACCATGGCTAGACACCGTGATATCGCAAACTCACCTGCATATAATCTCAAGCCTTACCATGCTCACGAGCCCGAGTACTGCTGGATGCAAATGAAAGGCTTTCCCCTTCGCAGTGCCAATGGCCATATGTATGCTATATTTGCAAGTTTATCGGATATCACGGCGAAGAAAACCGCTGAGACGATGGAGATGGAGCGCCAGGCTGAGGCCATTAGACAGAAGTCTCGTTTGGAGCACTTCATCGACATGACGTCGCACGAGATGCGCAACCCGCTTAGCTCTGTCACACAAGCCGCCGATAGCATTGCCATGATGTTGCGCGCCATGCAGACGGATGTTTTATCCCCCCATGAGCTGGGTTGTCATCTCAGTGATATGATTGACAATTTGCGGACAGTACAGATATGCTCAAGTCATCAGCTTAGTATGGTTAATGACACGCTGATGCTTTGCAAGCTTGACAGTGATTTGATTAGAGTCAATCCTAGGCCGGCTCGTCCACTCGAGATAATCTACGATACGCTGAAAATGTTCGAGCTCAAACTTCGTGAGACGCACATTTCCCTTTCCACCAACATTGATGCTTCCGTGGCCAGGTTAGGTTTGGACCAATGGGCCCGGTTTGATCCCGTCCGGCTGCGGCAGATCATGATCAACCTTATGACCAATGCTATCCGTTTCACGTGTCCTATGCCTTATCGCCGTATCACTGTGAGCATAGCTGCCGCTGTGGACGACGATACCACTGCCGCGGGACCGTCGAGCAGTCAGTACAAGTACAACACTCTCGGTCGATCTCCTCTTTTACAACAAGTTGAATTTCTACCTGGAAGAGCCGAAAACGCATCGCAGTTTCCAGACGACTTGAAGTCGAATTCTTCAACACTGGATGAAGCTTCTGTATTGGGCTGGGGCAATGGTAAGACAGTACATCTTATTGTGTCTGTTCGTGACACCGGACCTGGGCTAGGTGCTGGTGCCCGTAAGCGGCTCTTTGAACGCTTTCAAAAGGCTCTCCCTCGCACACAAGCTTTATACGGTGGTTCTGGTCTTGGTCTTTTTATTTGTCGTGATCTCGTTGAGCTCCATGGCGGCCGTATGGGTGTGGCTTCTTACAACACTGGCGCGACCTTCTCCTTCTACCTCAAGACTAAGATATGCGAGGATCCAGAGACTTTGGGTGGCAAGGAGTGTATGACGGTCGGCCTACGTGAGTTCTCTGATCTGGATCAATTTGAGCTAGACCGCGAAATGTACGCTCTTGCACTCAAGGACGTTGCAAGTTTGGCTGAAGCTCAGGCTAAGGATGCTAAATTTGATGGAACGGGATCAGCTGTTAGACTTGGGTTGCGTCAACCAAAACCAAATGCGACATCGGATACAGACTCGGATCGCAAGGTTGCAGTGAAGAAGGTGAAGAAAATCAAACGGAACATTGTTGGTGTCACGAGCGATTCTTCAGCCAATGCTTCTGCTTCTGGTACTCGTACCAAATCCGTTTCTGTACCTCCGGTGATCAAAGCTGAAATCAAACCGGAGATTCCAGTTTCTTCTGCCTCTTCAGTAGCGTCGCGTCCTACAACTACTTCGAGTACTGTTTTCAAGACAACCGATGAAGAGAACAAGGCCACTACCACACCAACTCCTGCTGTTGAGCCAACAGTCAAGCCTACTCCCAATCTATACACGTCTCTCTACAATAAAGAACGTCCGGTCATGACGGCAGTGGCGATGGAAAACGCAGTCTCTCTAGCTTATATGCGTCGGGCCATCCACAAAACCAACATGAGTGCTGGGGTCGACAAAGAAGAAGACATCCGTGTGCCGATGAGCCACTGTTTGTTAGTGGAGGATAACATGATCAATGCACGCACAACTCACCACCTTTTGGCGAAGTTTGGTTGTACGGCAGATGTTGCGGAGAACGGACTCGAGGCCATGGAGTATATTCGGGCTGCAGCCAAGGGCAAGAGATTACAGACCAAGGGCAGCATCAAGGTGAAGACTCCGAGCACCAAGGTTGCTAGCGGTACAAGCTATGAAGATCAAGAATTCAAGCTTGTGCTTATGGACCTCGAGATGCCCAAGATGAACGGTCTAGATTGTTCTCGGGAAATTCGGCGGTTGGAAAGCACTGGAGAGCTCTCGGGGCGGGCAATTATCATTGCAGTCACAGCTTTCATGCGACACGAGACGATCGAAAACTGTCGTGAAGCACAAATGGATGGGTTCATTGGCAAACCATTTGATGTCAAGGATCTTATCTACCAGCTCAACGATATCATTGTGTCACGCAAGGATCGGGCTGGCCTTGGTCCACGGGCAGCGAACCTTACTTATCCTTTCTTTCTCTCACCGTCACTTAACATTCCCCAGTCTAGTGTACCGGCTCCGACACGTTTGTCTCCGGTGTCTCCCACGTCACCTACTACGGCTTTCTTTTCGAGACCACATTTGGTATCCCCTCAATCTGCGGTCTCTAGTGAATCAAAATATCTGCCTTACACGCCGTTGACCGTCGAAGACACCAACACCCCTCTTTTCCGAGTACCAACACCGCCAACCCATGAACCGGAAGAACCTTCAGAGCGAGTTTCATTTTCAACGCCAATGTTCACACCAAAACAGGAAACACCAGAGCCTAGTGGAAAGTCAAGCTGGTCACACAAAAGATTGTCTTTCAAACAGGGCCGTTCCACAAGCCCTGGAAGGATGTCACCGACGAGTGTGGATTCTGTCGACGACGCACAATCGCCTATGAGTAGCACGACAGTGGAGAAAAAGCGGAGGAGTAGCGGATTTTTCCGGCCGCGGTTCCCGTCGATTAGCGAGCATGGGCGATCAAGACTGGCGTCTCTGTTGCCGCGAAGACTCAGCAGAGATGTATCAGCGACGACTTCTTCAACTACTCCTACGTTATTATCACCAGGAGGACACACGGAGGATACATTGTACAGGCCAGGAAGCACAGTGGCGGGCGAACCTTCGAACAAGAGTAACGACAGTCTGTCTATTCCGAGGTCAACTGGTGAAGGAAGCAACGGGATTCAACGGATTAAGTCAAATGATAGTAGAGCAAGCGGTAACACAGTTAGGGCGAAAACGCCGCAAGGCTAGATGATTTGGTTTACAGGACAAACATACAATATGGAATCACAGTACATAATAGATCAATAGAAATTGGATGTTATAAACAAGAACAATTTGGCGTGTTTTATAGAGGGAATAAAAGAGCAACTAAAAATCAAAGTATCAAGAAAATCAAAAACGGAAATAAAAACAAAAAGGATATCAGGAGTTGACAACAGAAAGCAAGACAAAGAAAATAGGCAACAAAGGAACCGTTTAAGCAGTAGCGGCAACGACGGCAGGAGTCTCCTCCTTCTTAGCCTCCTCAGTCTCGGGCTTGACCTCCTCAACAGCGGCCTCGGCAGCGGGAGCCTCAGCGGCAACCTCAGTCTTAGCCTCCTCAGTGGCAGCAGGAGCAGCCTCCTCCTCAGCCTCCTCCTTGACCTCAGCGGGGGTCTCCTCAGTCTTCTTCTCAGCGGGCTTGCGGCCACGGATAGTGGCACGGAGCTTACCCAGGGAGAAACCAGACTTGTCGGCCTTCTCGGCACCCTCGTCATCAGAGGTGGTGGTGGACTTGTCCTTCTTGTTGAAGAAGAAAGACTTGCGCTTCTCAGCCTTGGGGATCTCGGCGGTCTCCTCGGCGACAGCGGCCTCGGCGGCAGGAGTCTCCTCGGCGGGGGCAGAGACCTCCTCGGTGGTAGCCTCGGTAGCGGCGGCCTCGGCGGCGGGGGTCTCCTCGGTGGCGGCAGCCTCCTCAACGGGGGCCTCCTCCTTGGGGGTCTCGACCTTGGGGGCCTTCTTCAGGAAGCCGAAGACACTGTTACACAAGTTGTTAGTATAAGACGCTAAAGTGAGACATAATTGACAAGACAACGTACCTGGTGCGCTTGGAAGCCTTGGTGGCAGCGACCTCCTCCTTCTTCTCCTCCTTGACCTCCTCAGTGGCCTCAGCAGCGACCTCCTCAGTGGCAGCAGCCTCAACGGCGGGGGTCTCCTCGGTAGCAGCGGCCTCGGTGGTCTCAGCAGCGGGGGTTTCCTCAGCGGTGGCCTCGGGGGCAGCAACCTCCTCCTTCTTCTCCTTCTTACCAAGGAAACCGAAGACGGAAACGCGCTTGCGGGAGGCAGAGCGGCGCTTGGAACCCTCCTCGGCGGGCTTGGCCTCCTCGGTCTTAGCCTCCTCAGTGGCGGCCTCGGCAGCGGGGGCCTCCTCAGTAGCAGCGGCCTCAGCGGCGGGAGTCTCCTCGGCAGCGGGGGTCTCCTCAGTGGCAGCAGCCTCGGCGGCAGGCTCCTCGGCCTTGGGCTCCTCAACCTTGGGCTTCAGAGCAGCGAGAGCCTCAACGTAGGCGGTCTCAGTGGTGATGGTCTCAGCAAGCTTGTCAGCCTCGGCGATCTTGGCCTTGATCTGGGCAACCCAGTTGTCACGGTCGGCGACGGGGGCCTTGAAGAGGTACTTGGTAGCCTTGGTGGTAAGGGTGAACTTGGCGGTACCCTCAACGGTGGGCTCGCTGGCACCAGCCAGGGAGATGACGGAAGGAGCGGCCTTGTCACCGAAGAAAAGGAGACCAGCACCGGTAGTGGCAGCCCAGGCGGTGATCTCAGCGGAAGCCTCGCTGTTCTTCTCGTGCTTGCGGAAGTGGGCAAGGGTAGCAGCCTCAACAGGCTCAGCACCGAACCAGAAGGTATCCTTCTTGTAAAGGAAGTTCTTGGGGAAGGAAGCACCCTTGTGCTCAAGGATACCCTCCTCAATAGGCTTGACCTCCTCGACGGCCTCAGCGGCAGCCTCCTCAGTGGCAGCGGGAGCCTCCTCAGTAGCGGCGGCGGCAGTCTCCTCGGTGGGCTTAACCTCCTCGGTGGCGGGGGCGGCAACAGCCTCGACGGCGGGAACCTCAACAGCGGGAGCGGCCTCAACGGCGGCGGCAACGACCTCGGTGGGCTTCTGCTCGGTAGACATTTTGATGTAGGTGGAAGGTGGGTATTTGGGTAATTGGGGTATTGGGTATCGAATGGATGATGATTTTGGAAGGTATGGATTGACTAGAACCCGGGTATCAAAGACAAGTCGTGGATATTAAAAAGAACTAGGGGTATCACAGAAACGAAAGCGACTATTACAATATGAAGATGATGACGGGGGAGGAGAGAGACAGAGAGGAAGGAAGAAAGAAAAGAGAAAAGAAAAGTGCTGTGGTGGACGGGAAAGAACAGAGTAGGAGGAAGAAAAAAAAGGAAAGAGTCCGGCCTGGAAATACAGAGGGCAGTCACGGTACTTGTATGCGACGGAATCTGCAGCTGTGAGCGGTCGTGCATGGGGCCACAGCGGGCGTCGCAACAATTTTTGGGGGACAGGCTACTGTACC
>LCZG01000062.1:0-56004 GCA_001483325.1 Huntiella savannae | reverse complement strand
GTCCTTTGCACTTCACTCTCTTTGGCCCTTTCCCATCCTAGATTGGGCCCACCACCAAATTCTAGGTCCCTGCTTTTGCGGGCTTCCCCTGGTCGCGTCGCTTTCTTGAGCAACTACCAACCTGAGGTGTGTCACCAGGTATTTTATTTTTTTTATTTGGTGATTTTTTTTTTTCTTTCGTTACAGTGGGTTTGCATTGTGGATTGTGGTGGTGGTGGTTTCTTTTTGTTACGTTTGATGGTGGTGTTGGAACATGGTATTGAGAGTGGTATGGCCTGATGGGCTTCTATGGAATTGAGGACCTCATGGAATTACCGGCCTTTGATGGGACGGTAATTGTAGAAAGGGAGAAAGGCAGGTGCACAGAAACAGGCCTGGGACATGGCTTTGGATGAGTTGCACAGGTGAAGCATGTGCTGAAATGCGAAAAGGGGGGAACCTGGGATGTTGCTTCTTTTGTCGTGTACGTTTTCCCTTGACTCTTTTTTTACACTATTCAATACATTGCTTGTCTCTTCTTTCCTGCTTTGGATATGCGCAGATAAGTTAGCAGCTGCGACGCTTCATCTGCAAGCTGCACGCTACACCGTTGTGTCCCCTCAAAAATCACTATAGGGAGGAAGGAGGGAAGCGGGGGGTCAAGAAACCAACACCACAACATGTGCCGTTGACAATTTCTTGTGCTTGTGTTCTGCAACTGCCTTGTACTCAAATTTCCTAGGGCCACGGGGGTTCCTGTTCCACCCAGCCTGCCAATAAGCACAACTGGCAACTGTTTCCCCCCCTTCTACTGGGCCCCTCAATATCCCCTAATTCAACGTCCCTTCCCCTTCTCCGCTAATCTCACCATCCATCAATAGCCGCGTTGCTCGGCGCAAAGGTGGAGACCCACCCCGACACGACCCGCCCCTCAAAACAAATCCACAGTCCCCAAACAAGCCCAGACTGATACGCTGGAAAAGGGAAAAGGAAAAAGACCTAGCTTTCCCAGCCAAATCTATCCCATCAACGCATTAACCAGAAAAATTTTGATTCCCATCAAGATACTGTCACAGAACATGGGCTGCTCTCTGAAAAGGGAAGAACCTGTTTGGTCAAACCCCAGCCGCCCGTCCCTTCCCTTTCCTTCCCCTTCCCTCTCAACCTGCCAACAAGGCAACAACCGCACAAAATCTTGCACAAAAGAAACTTTTTTTTTACATGGCCGTGGTCGTGACAGGCCCGGTATGTGTATAGAGCCTGAGCTTCTTGGATGTTGCTTTGCTTGAGCCTTGTTTGTCCCTTGCTTTTCGTGGGTCCCTGCCCTCGTTTAATATGCCATTGCCCTTTTGTGTCTCTTCCGCTGAACGTCGTGTGTTGGTTCATTACTAACGGGCCAACGGGATACATATTCATAGACACACATAGCATATTCAGCAAACACACAGAACATTTCCCATGAGCCTTATCTCGGACACTATACCTCCAGCTCCCTCCCGTCCCCGTTCACAATCCACTTAATTACACCTGATGCATCAAGTCAGTGTCAAGGACCAAACTCATGTCGTTGATAAGTGACGAGATTAACAGGGGGCCCTAGCGGCACCTGCCAATCTAAATTCCCACATTTGTGTTTAGCGCTGTAGGGTCAATAACCCTATCGTTCATATGCATGATTTACGCGCCGATTATTATGGATAAAGGGTATAACGAGAAATGTTTAATAGGTTTTTGTGCTTCCAGGTACCTTGTCGAGGAGATTGAAAAAGTATAACGGAATAAGGAAGGGACCAATGGTTCCGAGGGCATATTTTTTTTGGTGGATGCCCCTTTCTCGGCCGGGAGGGAGATGCAGTAGAACGGGGTGATAGAAGGCTAAAGCCTTGTTATGTTGATTTTACACAGCACAAAATGTCGTGATCTTCCGGTTCATTGGCAAGTCTAGTTGACTTGAAAGGACTTGAAGGGAGGTTGGTAGATTTCCAGATGTCTCTATTTTTGGTTGACAAAGTGGTTCCAGTTCCAAAGGCGCCAATATCCGTTATAGGACTCGCCCCCTTCCTTCATCCTTCATCCTTTTGGCAAATCTACAACATACAACCTGCGACGGAGCATTTCGTAAATGACCAAAACACCTGTCCATTCTGATCCTCTACATCGTCAGTTCGTCGTTTCAGCCGCGATAACGTCGTAACCATCGTTTTGATCCGATTCACTCCGTCGTTTGATATCCATATAACCCACCCACCAAGTTACAAAATCTATATCTTAGCTCTTATAATCCCGACGTGTATCTCGTCTACTTGTCATTTTCTTGTCGCTGTCTCACCACACGTCGTTGATTTATCCCCAACGCAAGGGTTAGGGCATATAGTACACGGTCACAAGGAGGATTCCGTAATATATCAAAGGATTATGACCTGTTTGGCATGTTCTGTACGGGCCAAAGCAAGTGCCGAATGCGCACATAAAGGTGGGGCTCTGCAACCATGGAAACACGAAGCGAGCAAGTCGAAAAGAAGAGGAACTGCCTTCTATTTTTCATATGCCTTTTTAGAATACGCATAAGAGGAAGTCTCATAAGACATGACGCACGGCGTGTTTTGTCACTGTATTGGCGGTTTGATTACAGGTCGTCTCAGCCGTTCAATCAAAGAAAGAACAGCAAGCCCAAAAAAGGCGCTGTGATGCGTCATTTGTGCTCTTTTCACGCTCACTTCATGTTTTGCACAGACAACAGAATGTTTGTTCGGTTACCAGACCATAGTGGCAAGGCTAGACTGGGCATTTTTTTTTTCCCTTCGTTTCAATTTATACCCGCCGTGTGACGATTCTAAAATGCATAAAATGTTCACGAGGAAGCTTCCCTCTGTTGCCATTGGCATGGCTCGATGACGCTAACCCACTTGGCAGCTTCCTTTTGACAGGCAGCTTACACTTAAAGTCCCAAGAGACAGGCTAATGTAAATTTCCGGCCTCAATTAGGGAAGCGATTTTTTTTGGAAGCAAGGAAGGAAGGGATGGTTGATGAGATGAAGTTATTATTGGTAGATGAATCATAATCATTATTTCGTCGGCCGGGACAAGTGTTTTTCTTCGTTTTCTTGCATGTCGCGGTTAACTAGCATTAGATGTAGTTTCCTTGGCAAAAACGGCAATGTCACGGCACCGGGAAGTCATTGGCGACAACAGCCTGGAATTTTGCATTTTTTTCCTGCTTACAGTTACTTGCTTGTTGGTCCTTGCGGGGATGGCTCGATCCGGTGGGTGGACTTGGCGTTGTGGGAAAGCACCAAGTCTAGATGGTTTATCGTACGAACGGGGGGTTTCTCGAACGAACTCCTTTCTGGTGTGTAGGTTACAGTACAGGCTACTTTCTATTTGTTCGTTCCCTGGTCTGTTCTGTTCTGTATGTCGGTCGGTCGGGATGTCATTTGATATCCACAGCGGCTGCATAACGACGTGCTTTGGCGAGAAAGGGGGATAGACGCGGACGCGATTCGTTTGCGTTTGGAGGGAAGGTACATACATAATGCACTGCGGGTACTGAGTCAAGCTATTACTGGAATGTCATGTCACGCCACGTTACGGATGCTCCTGGATGTTACAATGATGACTTAACTTACAGGCCTAAACATTTTCCTATTGTCCGAGATATACGTGACGCCTGTGGTATATCTGCTGTCACTCAGTCAGTCAGCTAATACATAGTGTATGCACATAAGCCTCCAGCCAAGCCATCAAGTAAAAGTCCGCCAAAAGACTTTCTTAGGTGGTCTTTAGACACGGACACCACCCACGGACAGACACACAAACTTCCCTGTCAACAAGTTATATTACACCCAGTAAGCGAGTCGGTCTATGGAGCTTGTTAGGCCTGTTCTCCTGTTCTAGCCAGGCCCTTGTACAGACGACTTAACATGAGGTTGGTGGAATGGAATGCTGGATTCAAGGAAAGCAAGGTTTTGATTTTCCATAGCATTTTTATCCAGATAGGGATCGACGTCGTTCGAAGGACTGTAAGCAATGGTTTCTTATCCTTCTTCCCTAGGTCAAACTCCTTCTGTTTTCTCCCCGCCTCTTTCGTCCCGGACTTGAATTTCTCGGTTGGGTTATGACTATAACCATAATATAGGCGGCCTATTCTATCTTGTTACTCATCGTCTCCACCCGCAAGTTACCGTAATGTCCAAGCTTATAGTGGTCTACCAACCGACGCCGTACTCGTCATTTAAACCCCATTAGTCCGAGTGTCTGATAGGTCAAGTTGTAGTCAAAGAAAGAAACTTGAATTTACAAGTTCTCCCAACCACCCGAAAGTTAAACTCTTGAGAAACTGAGGCATAAGTCCAATCATCTTACGGCCCCACATCTTAAAGAGTCAACCCAACTGGTCGGCTTGATTCTGTTGACCTTAAATGTCCATCTATACATACATACACTGGTGAGTATAACTGACTCGTATGTCGTCAAGTCAGTCACTTCTACCAAGAAAATAACATCGGTAGTTACCCCGCCATATAACCTGATAAGATAAGCAAACACATGACAATTCCCACCCACCATCTCTAAGAAGGTGTGTACATATGTATGTACATACATCCCTAAATATGTATGTACATACATACAGACATTCAAGTCCATTTCTTTCTTGCCTATTCATCCGTCACTCCCCTAGTAAAGGTCACACCACTAAATCCCAAAGTGACGTCTTCTCCTACCAAAATAGTCGTGTGCACATGTCATGTGCATCCATCCTTCTCGCATCCCGTCTGCCTTTTTCCCCGCCGCGATCGTCCATTTCGCTTTGTTGAGCTGCAAAAAGAATCTTCCATTGTCGCCTCTATAACACCCCGTGACGTGATGTTTTCTCGGCTTGTACGAGGTGGAATTCCGAAGGGTGCAAGCTGAGGAATGTACATACTTGCGTCATAGCATAAGACGGGACCTCGGAAGGGACGGATTCTTGGCAGGTGGTGTAAGTGGGTGGGCTTTGAGGTGAACCCTAATATGTATATCATTAACATTATATAGAAATACACTTCTCAGTATCGTACAACGTGAAGGCGATGATAAAAGTTAATCCTCCTTCTTGGTCTGTTGACCCTCTTCAGTCTTTTGTCCACCAACAGGCATACCCAAAGCAACAACATTCTTCAAGGTTCCAAAAGGTAGACAATCACTGATTCTCTTGGCCCCAGTGAACATCATAACCAATCTCTCCACACCACAACCCCATCCACCCGTAGGAGGAAGTCCAGCCTCGAGAGCATCAACATATCTTTCATCAACAGGAGGAGCCTCTTCAACATCAACCTTGGGAACTTGAGTCCAACCACGTTCAATAGCCTTAGCTTCTGCCTTAGCTTTAGCATCAGCAATAGCCATTTCCCGTTCTTCAATCTCTAGCATCTCGGATTCCTCCTTGGTGATGACATCACCAGTGCGCATGTTAACATGAATTCCCATTTCAGGTTCATCAGCTTCACCAACTGAACCGCCCATACGGTTTTCAAACCGTGCTTGAAGAACAGCATCACGGTACTCCATCATCTTTCTCCGTTGTTCCGCAGGGTTATTCTCCTCCTCATACATATTCGCCAGTTCCCGTCCGTGAATAAACAGTTCCGTACGGGCTGAGATATCTTGGTTGGTAGTTGGGCACTTGAAGCTCTTTGCCAATGGTGACATGACAGCAGGGTGATGAACGATGAACAGAGGCTTCTCAAAGGATAATGGCTCAAGATACTCGGCGGCTAACCGGTCAAGGAGTTTCGCGATAGTTGCGGGAGGTTCACCGGGGAGGTTGACGTTTCCAAGAGCTAAAGCGGCAAGTGTGTCTGGAAGAGCACTGGGACTGGAAAGATTGGGAAGTTTGATACCCATGGCTTGTTCCAGACTCGGAATAAACTCAACTCGAAGGTATTCACCACCAAAGTACTCCATATCAATAGGTGGTAACGATGTAAGAACAGTCTCAATCAACTGGTTCGCCTCCCGCGCAAGTCCCCGAATCATCACCTCCGTAATCTGAATCAAGTCCTCCAACGTAGCATACGCAGCGTAGAACTCACACATTGTAAACTCCGGGTTATGCGTATGATCAATCCCTTCATTGCGGAAAGCCGGTCCAATCTCATAAACCCTCTGCATACCACCAACAACAAGTCTCTTCAACCATAACTCCGGCGCTACACGTAACGAGAGTTCCTTGGATGCGAACTCGGTCGATGACGTAGTGAACGGCCGGGCAATGGCGCCACTGGCGTTCAAGGCAAGAATAGGCGTTTGCACTTCCATGAAACGCTGGGAACTGAAGAATGTACGCATGTACCCGATAAGTTCAGACCGCATGCGGAGCGTATCCGAGACTTGCGGGGTAATCATCATATCGACATGGCGACGTTCCATCTTCTTATCCATATCCGTGTAGGAAGTAGGAAGGGGCTGAAGAACCGGCGAGAGTAACTCAGGCATATGGTCGGCACGAATAGTGAGTTCCCCCTTGGGAGACCGGATGGGAACTCCCGTGATAGAGATGTGATCGCCACGTTCAAGAAGTCTAGTGAACAGCTTGAAACGGGCATGACGCAATTCAGTCATACGGTGGATATGGTTCCACTCCACCATGACTTGAACCGTTTGGTACTCGTTCACTACATCGAGAAAAAGCAAATACTTGCCCTGTTGCCGTTTTGAAACGACCCGGCCTATCGGCAAAAGAGAAGGGAAGACCGTTAGCTGGCTGTCCCAATTCTCACTACACACATGCACACTACATCTACAAAGCAAAAGAAAAAGCCGTACCATACACCGTAACAGGGTCAATATTCTCCGAAATCTCAGGGCTATCAGACCCGTCATGGCGCTTCCGTAACTCGGGGATAGACACGGGAGGAGTCCGATGGGTTAACCGGGGATACAGGTCAATAGGAGACGAAGGATCATCTTGTTCCAAGGCAGCTATGCGTTCCTCACGAATCTTTACAAACTTGGCGAATTCTTCCTTTTCTGACGGGGCAAGCTTGCGGCTATACATAGCGGTAGAAGTGAAACAGCGGCGAGAAGCCGTGGCTACGGGGAGACTGCGGCGTAAAGCCGGAAGTCGGAGGCGTGTAAAGGCACTCATGGTATCTGAAGACAGCATTGGTTAGCGAATGTCTTATGAAAGATTCAAGAAATTAAGACTGGATAGTCATCCTCAATCAGAATAATCGGCAACGTTCAAATCAGTAACACCGAAGTGTTTAATTCGCAGCGGTTCTAATTGCTTCTGCTCATCACATGAGGAATTGGAATTGGGAAGAATTGTTAAAGCTTACCTTTTGCATCTTGGAGTCCTCACGGACTGCCTGGAAGAAAAGAAAAGAAAAAAGAAAGGAAGAAGGAAACAAACCGTAGTTAATGAGGAAAACTTCCCATCTTTATGGTCTTGGAAATCTGAACAAAAAAAATCATATCAAGCTCGCTTGATAAATGTGGGGTGTGGCGTACCCGTGGCGTTCATCGCGAGTGGCGGCACCATAATCCACCTTCAGCCTCGACACCCGCCACCAGCTGCAAGGCTACATTCCAAACAAGCTCGCATTCCCAGCCGCGTCGCCCCAACCGCAAAAGCAGCGCACAACGCCGCAAGACGACGTTCCCCTCGTCCCTCCGCTCCGTCTCCGCCCAATTGGCTTAACCCGCACCCACCAGCCAAAAATGTCACACCGCGCCACAGCCCCTCTCAACAACACCAACCCGCCGACTGACGTCTACGGCGGCGACGAAGTCTTCGCTCTTGTTCTCGACCCCGGATACGCGCACACTCGCGCCGGTTTTGCTGGAGAGGATGTTCCCAAGGTTGTTTTGCCTTCGTCTTATGCTCATTACCCCAATTCGACGCCCGCACATAGCCGCTATGGCGATGAGTTCCTCTTGCCGCGCGAGGGACTGGAGGTCCGGAATTATATGAGCCGGGATAGTATCGTGGAGGACTGGGATACCGCTGAGAAGATGTGGGAGAACATGTTATTGGACCGTCTCCAGCCTAGTCTTCGCCGGTCAATCCGCGACAGCGAATCAGAAAAGCCCGCCGAGAAGAAGACCGATGTGGAGGGTGACGTTTCCATGAACGACGAAGCCACCACCGCCGAAGCCGCTGCCGCTGCCGAGGCCTCAACGGAAGCTGCCGAAGCCGCCGCTGAAGCCAACGAGCTTCTCGAGAAGCCTCTTGCCGGAAACCCATTGCTCATGACGGAAGCGCCGTGGAACACCGCCAAGTCGCGCGAAAAAGCCATGGAAATCATGATGGAGACGTGGGGAGCTCCCGCCTTCTGGTTCAGCAAGACCCCCGTCCTCGCCGCTTTCACCGCCGGCAAAGCTACCGCTCTCGTAATCGACATTGGTGCCTCTGGCTCATCAGTCGTTGCCGTCCACGATGGTATGATTCTCAAGCGCTCCGTGACACGGTCGCCCGTCGGCGGTCTCTGGCTCTCTAAACAGGCTCGCGCACTTATTTCCACTCACGATTCCAACATCGACCTTACCCCCGCCTTCCTTGTCGAATCCAAGACGCCCGTTGACGCTAACACGGCTCCATCGTTCACCTCCCGCAAGCTCCCCTTCACCCCGACACCGTCGTACCTCGCCTACGAAGAAGAGCGTCTCGTCAGCGAATTCAAAGAAACCGTCGTCGAATCCTGGCGCGGCCCCACCCGCCTCTCCACCCCCGGCGTTCTCGATAACCTCCGCATGGCCCCCGGCCGCATCTTCGAGTTTCCCACCGGCTACAACACTACCTACCGGGAAGCTCGGTTCCAAGCGGCCGAGGGTCTCTGGGATGAGACGGCGGCGATTCCCGTGTCTGGCGTCGATCCGCTTACCAAGGCGCAGACGATCCCTGAGATGGTCAAGACTGCTATTGGCGGTGTAGATGCGGATCTGCGTACTAACCTCTTGAGCAACGTGGTTGTTACTGGTGGTGGTAGCTTGATTAATGGATTCTCGGACAGACTTAATGCAGAGTTGTCTGCGGTTTTCCCAGGAGTGCGGATCCGGTTGAATGCGGCGGGGTTGACGAGTGAGAGACGTTTTGGCGCATGGGTTGGTGGTTCGATCTTGGCTAGTTTGGGATCTTTCCACCAGATGTGGGTTTCTAAGAAGGAGTATGAGGAACATGGCAGTGTTGTTGTTGAGAAGCGTTGCAAGTAGAGTAGATTTGAGTGTGGGTTTATGGTTTCTCTTGTTTGACAAAGTTAGGGTCAGGAGCTTGGAGTTGGGAACTTGGCTTTTGTATTTCTCTTGTTTTTTAATGTCTTATAAATGCACAACAAAAATAGTGATCACCAAAAGCACAGAATCAAGTGAGAGAGAATTCCAGAAAAAAAGATAATTGTTTTGAACAACCAGAAAGAGGGTATAAAGACAGTAAAGACAGTAAACTATAGAGAGAAAACCAAAAAACCCAAACCCAGACACCGAAATTAACCAAAATATTCATGAGGCAGTGGTATGTCCTGCTCAACTTTGACTCTCTTCAACCTTGACTCTCTTCAAATCTTGTCCCTCACCGACAACCTCGGGACTCTTTCTCTTACCCTTACCTAATAACCCGGCAGGACCGTCATCTCGTAGGAAACTTGGGCCGGATGTGGTGAGGGGAGTGTTGAAGTTCAATGGACTCAACATGTTGGAGTTATCACGATTACCCCAGTTATCTTGGGTCTGGGCTGCCCAGAAGGTACTTGGGCTAGGCAGAATGTTATCACCAAACATCATACGAGATGGAAGACTGCCGCTTGGTGTCTCAACCTTAAGAGCACTTGGTGGTGCTTGCATAGGTCTGGCAAACGGGTTAGGTGGGCCAGATGCACCTGCTGATAAGAGGGCACTAGCTGACGGAGACGGAGGCGGCAGTACATTGATAGTAGTTGGATCGGATCCTGGTCGTCTCAACCCCGGGGCATGTGTCCCCGTGGCTGTCCTGGGACTCTGACTTGTTCCTGACGCAGAACCATCTGATTCACCAACTGGGATCTGCACCTTAAGACGCGGCCGCGAGGCACCACCTGGGGTCGTCACATTAACGCTGTTCATACTATTCGAGCGCGAAGGTGGCGTGAAGGTGGTCTCGGGGACGTTAGGTCTCGGCATGGTCGAGATGGGAGGAACTGAAGGCCGCTTGATGGAAGTTTGTGAGTCATCTCCTGGCTTTTCTTCCTTGCAGAGTCGGGAAGGTGGGGACACTGATGTGCGCTCGACCGCACCGGCGGGAGCTGCACCGCTGGCCTCGGCAGCCTTGGTGAGGGCGTCTAGGTGTTGGGTAAGGACGGATCGTTGATCGTCAATAGGGGTGAATAGACTGTTGCCTGGTTGTCTTCTAGGGAAGACTCCCTTTTTGGCAAGACCAGTATCAAGGATAGGTCTTCTGGGAGCTTCCATACGACCAGGGGCTCGACTTTCACCTTCACCTTCAGCTGGGCCAACTTCACTTTGTGGTGGTGGCAGATGCTGATTGAACTGCTGAGGTGATGTATGCGGGGCCATATGGGGGACTGGTGGTGGCGCCAGCATTTGGGCTGGTGGCGGAACCGGTGAAGCATACGGAGGGGGCTGCGAAGTTGACTGAGCTTGCTGAGGTGGAAGTAGAGAGTTGGTAGGTTGAGGGGATGGTGTTGGACGACCCATCATGTGCATGTTACTTGGGGGTGGTGGTGGCGGTGGCTGAGGCATAGATTCATATGGAGGTATAGACCGACGTTGCTCCTCAAGATATTGCTGAGCATTATTCTGGAAGGGATATGGTTGACCGGGAATCGGAGGAGCTCCGTTAGGGTACATAGAAGGAGGACCAGGCAAGTAGTAACCATTGCCCTGAGGGGGAGGAACCATTGGAGGGACACCACGAGGCATATCATTGCGAGATCCAGGTCTTGATCCCATGGGCTGTGGAGTGTGAGTGCGGGGAAAGACGCCATTAGGAATAGGTGGCGAAGCACTTGGTGTATGTTGGCGAACAACAGGGAAGTGGTTGTTTAAATGAGGAGGCATGAAGTGAGGTTCAGTAGAGTCGCGACCACCATGTTGAGGGGGTGTTCCACGATCTTCATCATCATCGTCGTCGTCATTCCCTCCGTTGAAATCGGATGGGCCCTTGTGTTCAGTGGGACCAGCATGCTAATTAAGGTTAGTTTATTTGTGGATCGATCATGATAGTTTTAGATGCCTTACGTATGTTTGTTGCTGAACCATGTTGCGCATGTCTGTAGAGGAATATTGGTAGAGCTTCTTATGGTTATTGGAGAAGATAATGACGGCGACATCGACACTGCAAAGCACGGAAAGCTCATGAGCCTTCTTGAAAAGGCCACCCTTACGCTTCAAAAAGGTGCTAAAGAAAGATGGAAGTATGGTTAGCTAGACTATATTGGAAAATGAAGACAAGAAAGTACTCACACAGAACGGTTCCTGTCATCCTTGATGGCCTTGATTTCAATCTTCCGACGACCCATTGTGTAAACCCGTAGATTCTAAGATATATATGTGGGGCTGATATAAATGACAGAAGACGGACCGGCGTCGACTGGCGAATGACTTGGAATGACGATAGCGCGCCGTATGTAAAAACACAAAAAGCGGATATGTATGTCAAAACGGCCGGGTATAGTGACCTAGCAGCGACGCGTGATGCAACTAAAAGAGAAATACAACAGGCTATTTTGCAAGGCCAGACAGAATGCTTGGGTTGAAATCCCGAAAAGTCGAATGACAAATGACGTTGATTGGTTCGGGTCGGACAGAAGCTGTAGCTGGGTCGGGCTGGCTAGGTAGATAATCGACAGTCGCAAATAAGTGCAATAGTAGACTCGACGTCACAATAGAGATGGACTTGTTTGCACGACTAAATTTACAGTGCAAGCAGGAAGGTATTTTTAGAAGCTCGTGGCGGTGATGGTAGCGTGCATGCACTGGACGAGGGGGTCGTGTAGAGCTAAAGAAAGCGTGAAAATGAAGAGAAGAAGAAAGGGAGAAAGAAGTGACGAATGTAGATGCAATGTATGAAGTGATCAAGGCAAGTAAAAGAAAAAAGAAGCAGGTTTGGATATTGAATAGTCGTGGTAAGTTCTTGCGCGTGTATCAATCGATCAATCAATCAATGGCTATCAACCACTCAACAAGATAAAGTAAGTGGAAGGACAAGAAAAGAAAAAAAGAAGAAGAACAGAAATAGAAACACAAGCGGCGTGAGAACAGAGGAGCGGACGGACAGCGGGTTGATATGGAATATAGAGGACGCAGATTAAGACTTGCGAAACGGGAAGAGAATCTGAAGCGACGAGGGAGGCCCTTGTTGAATGAACGATTTAATTGAGTTTTTTTCGTTTTTTTCGTTTTTCTTTCTTTTTTGTAGGGTGCTAGATTTGAATGGGCTAGAAGCGATTGTGAGTTGAGCACGGACAGAGAGATAATTAGATGATTAAATTGGTGAATCCGTGAATTGTGTGGATCGTGAAAATGATGGAAGATTTTGTGTGGGAATACCTACATACGTATGTAGATGATGAATAAAGTAGGAACTAATAGATGGAAGTCACATACGTCAAAGGATATGTCCGCAAAATCACGTGCATAGATATGATAACTCTACAAAAGTCAACTATTGTCCATCAAAGACGAATCATGAACAAAGAACCCCATCCATCTTCTTTCTCTTTTCTTCCCCGATAAGCCGTTCATCACAATAATCCAAGCCACTGAAACCAACAAAAACAAATCGTCCAATACAATCTCCATCAAATACTCTCGCCGTAAGTCTCCACTCCACCATTACACTCCAAACAGATTCTGGAACTGCGCTCACAACGAAGCCTAGACCTCGTTTCAAGCCTTTGAAAAAAGAAAGAAAAAAAACATGGTCGTCAGGGAAAGGTCCAGTCCAGCCTTGACCGATTGACTGACCGAGCACAATCAGCTAGACTATTGATCAAGACAGACACACACATACAGCCCTTCTTTATCACGTCATACAAGACGTCAACGCTCAGCACATACCCTCCATTACTAGATGTCTGTACATATGTGTGTTGCTCAAAACAAGCACATTACATACATTACATACATTTCCGATAGGCCGCGCGCCCCAGTTTGTATATACGTGTTACCACATTTGTCTCTGCGTAGATTCGCCCAAGAACGAACATCTATAAGCCTTGTCTGCAAGCCCCCGTGCTGAGCCCTTAGTGGCGGAAGCCGAGGATTCTTTCGTTCTGTCGCTGACTGTATTTGTAGATTCATACATATGTACATCGAGAAAAGGCTACATCTTGGTGACATCTGAATATATTCTATATATAGAACAGGAACGATATTCACTCGGTTGATGATCCGTCAACTTAACTGTTACTAAGTAGAGTTGGAAGTGTTCCTTCCTTCATCAGTCTATTCATCCCTTTCATATGTACATATGTACACACTAACCCCAACCAATCACAAAACCAGTCTTAACGCCACGACTACGACCCCATGAACTTCCACTCAAAAACTCATGGCCCGTCAACACCAATAAAGAACCTTCCTATAACCCTCAAAAAATGCTTATCTCATCTACATACAATCCCCGTGCTCCGAAAATCTCCTCTTCGTTACAGAACTTCCCCGTCCAAACACTCCCAACGTATTCTGTGCCTCTCGTCGCAATCACCGCCCAATGCCATCATTTCTCAAGACATAGGGTAAGGGTTCCAAATGACGGGTTGACTGTGCCGTTTCGTGCATGCTGACGATGACGGGGTTGTAGTTATGCGATTTGATCTTTTGAGTGGACAAGTCCGGCCGTATAGAGATCGGGTAAGCAGGCATATGTAGTCATGAACACAACGAAAACCCACTTCAATCCCGTATAAGCAGCCACGAGCCTCCAAACTGTACAATCTATAATCTGCAATCGCCCACGTCACGCCACACCATCTATCGGCATCTATTCCCGTCCGTCCCATCTCATCTCATCACATCTCAAATTCTTCACCAAACGACCACCTTTGGTCATTCGTCATCGTCTTCCTCCTCTATCAATACCTTCCATCTCTTCTCCCCCTTCTTTCCCCTTTAGTTTCATAAAATGCCCCCCCTCTACTCGAAACTCTCCCGGACCATTCTATGATCCCATCCCGTCTCATCATCAACATGTTCGTTCATGTCAAAGCTCAACAATCTATGTCCATTCGGAACAACCCCCGTTCCGGTTTCTTAGAATTAGGGTCCATCCCTAACAAATACAAACACAGTAACTACCTAGTTAAAGATGTTTCATGAAACTATATCCATGCCTCTGCTTATTAAGATACCACGATGTAGCACAAACACAACCTTCACATGATTCTCTTACCTCGCCACCATTCTTCTCAATCTGACATGCACTTTCAAAATATGTTGTATGTACAATGTACAATTCTCACTGTTCCATTATCCCAGCTCCATGCCAATCCAAAGGAATCCCCATCACCCCACAAAAAGCTTACCCAAAACTACACAGCCCCAAAAATAGAAACAAGCCACGCTCCCACGAAATCCATTCCTACCTTTTCTAGATCCAACCAACTTCCAACATTGTCTTTTTTTCCCGGCCCAGCCCAGTCTAAGAAGCTGCACTATGCAGTAACTTGCAGCCACTTGCGTTGCGCTGCATATGCATATGGTTCACGGTCTCCACTACCCCCATTACGCCCTTGTTATTATTTGTTCAACATGCATAACGACATACTGTACATACACCGAGCACCTGGTTACTCTCCTTATGGTTCGGCTTTAATACTCTGAAGATCAATGTTATTCGCTAATTTTCCAAGCTACCTTCCCATAAAAAAAATACAAAACGCCAACCAATGCATAATACTAGTATACCTGACTTCCTCATACAATCCAAATCTTACTAAGCACCAGGTGTACTTGGTCCTCCAAATCCAGCCCCATTGAGTAATTCTCTAGGCGTAGGAACAGCCGAGAATCCTCCAAATCCACCAACGTCCGCACCAGTGTCAGTCTTTATCGTGCCATTCAGTAGCGGACACAGCTTCTTGTTGGTCTTGATGTGGCCCACTTGACCACAGTTTGCACACTTTCTCGTAGTTCCAGTAACAGGCTTCTCTGGCCCAGTGGTAGATGCAGGAGTACCCGGTTCAGGGGACATGGCCGACTTCTCACCACCGGCCTTCTGCTTTTCCCGAGTCTTGCGACGGTCACGGTTTTTCTTAAGGCGAGCAAGCTCTTCCTCGACCCTGTAGTTTGGTTAGTACGTTGTACACATGACAAAATAGAACGAGATACATACTTGCGCATTCCCATACGATCGCGATCAGCATTACCGGTCGGTTGTAAATCGTAGAGACTGGAATATAAGTTAGTAAAAGTCATTTGCTGCCCAGACAAAGATACATACTTGGTGGGGTTACTCTCGCCCTCGTCACGACGCTTCAGGTAATGCGCAATCACAACCGGATCTTCCACAATCTCTGCCACTTCGGCAAGAGATCCATCAGCTTGTCTCTCTTGTCTCCAAATCTTCAACTTCTTGCGGTTCGCAACACGACTGGCTGACGTAAACCCGGAAATCTGACTAAACCCATCTTCAACATTGGGTGTTTGCCCCGAGAAACTGTGACTATGCGGCCCGTTGCCCACCGCAGTAAGAGGTGCAGCACCGTTAAACCGTTCGTCTTCGTCCGCCGTATGCAAAACGTCGTTATCATCGTGGAGGGTCGGGTCGGAAAGTGTAGATCGTTGATTGCCCCAAATCTTACTAATGCCATCACGGTACATAGCCTCTTGTTGTTTGACATTGTAAGCGTGACCATTGTTCTCACGCTTCTGGCGTTCCATGGCATCAGCCGAGGTCGCCATAGGTCCTTGAACTGCCTCAATGTAACCGCCCTTCATCGACGTGCGAATAAAACTGAAACCAAGACCATGGCCAGTGGGATCACCCTCACCATGTAGCTGCAGCATAGCCTTGCCAGCGCAAGCATCAATGAAAGCTTTGCTTGTTTTCCACGGTGCCATCTTGTCTGCAAGAGCTTCTTCAGCCTTGTCTTGATTCTTTTTGCCTCCCTTGGCCTTAGGTGCCGGTGTCTCATCGTCTTCGTCGCCACCGGACTCATCGTCATCAAGAATAGTATTCTTTGGATCGAAGCCAGCGTCTTCCAACATTTTGAGACCCAATGCCATGCCATCTATCAAGCAAGTGTCTTCAGGCTTGATCATAGCTCGAATGCGCTCTTCCTCCATGAGGATTTCACCTTCACGAAGTTTCCATTGTCCCTTCTCTGACTTGGCGTAAGAAAGGAATTCTTTCAGCTTTTGCCGATTCTGAGCGTCCGTACTATCTGCAATGTGCTTGGTGATATCAGACAGATTGACAAGATTGCCCGGGTCCTTGCGCATTAACCGGTAGCTAATCATTTTTATACGATTTTTGCTAGCATTGGTAACTTTACGGCTGTGAGGACCGGGAACTTCCACTGAAGGAAACGTCTGACCAACGACGTAAATATGATCGATATTGCGAAGATACCATCTGCTGCCGCCATGAATAGTGGTACTGCGCACCATCAGGAAATCGCCGTTGCGAACTTGGTGTTTGAACAAAGGAGCACGGTACATCTGGTTGTGGAAAGTGGGAACCATCTCACCCGGACCAACAGTTCCAAATATGCTAAAAGGGGATCTATCTTCTGGGAGTAACACGTGCGTCTCACCAATATCCAATTTCTCTGGAGCTTGCTCTTCATTGGCGTCTACCTTGCGGTAATAGTTGATAACACGATTGGCCATGCCAAACTTGGAAAGCACTGTGGGGATACGCTCACAGTATTCAAAAAGAACAGCAGTACCGTTGTCACCGAGAGACAGGTCCTTGGTAGCTTTGAATACTTCCTGAACCTTACCCTTTGTGTACTTCTTCTTGACGTGGCCTCGTTTGAAGAACTCTGCTTCGGAATTAGCAGCACTGCGGAGACGGAATTGCGGTCTGTGGTAACGATCAGGAGTTTCATCCAACTTGACACGGTAGTAAGGCCAGGCAAGCTTGAGAGCCGGCAGTGAGTGCTCGACATTGATATTGCCGAGAGTCGCGCGGACCTTGTGCTTGTGATTTTCCTTAAGAAGCTCATAAGCCACATCATTGGACATGTTAAATCTGGACAACGTCAAGCGACCTAGATGACCAGTAGTCTTTTGGTGGTGTGAAGCGTCAAGCTTCCGGCGCTTGGCAAGAACTTCAGGGGATACTTCTTCAAGGTGCAAGTGGGGATCGCTGAAGTCCACAAACACACGCTTCCCAAGACGCTTAGTGTGCTTTTCAAAATAATCAAAGTTGGGCGAATCGTACTGATGAATCTTAGGCAGACTGGTGTCGATAACACGTGCCTTCTTCTTAGGTGGTTCTTCCGATGGAGCATCCATGAACATGCGGTTCCAATCATCGTCTTCATCGTCTTCCCCATCAGCATCGGCCATGTTCTTCGAGTCGTCCACAGGATCCGTCTTAGTCTGCGCTGCTTCCAAAGTCTTCTCTGCTGCTTCAATATCCGCACCGAAGTCGAAGCAAACTGTAGCAATATCCTGAAGCGAAAAACCTCCAACAAGCCCCTCATCATCATCGTCGTCATCGTCATTGTCGAGCTTGATTTCATTCTCCGCCATCACATCGTCGTCAAGGCGAGAGAGTCCGAGGTTGATAAAGTTGCTCTGTTCAATATCAAACTTGCGACGACTGTGACCGGGGATCCGGAACATCTTCTCCTGATCCGGGGCGATCTCAAGTGTCAACTTCGATGTGATCAGAGGCTTCATCTTTTTGGTGGGAGCTTTGAGTGTGACTTCGGAAAGCTTCGGCGGGAGGAGCTTATTCCACTCGAGAACTGCTGTTGGATTAAAGGTAGGCCACTTCTGAAGAACTAATTCGCGGGGGTTCGTAGGGCACGATGGGATATCAGGGTCCTGGTTTGCCGGGAGAGCGAGGTCCATTTGGTGAGATATCGAAGGTGATTCGATTTGCGACGGTGCGCCAGGCGGAGGGTTTCTAAAGCTCGAATCTGGGACGATACCGGTATTGTCGACAACCGTCTGGTCATTATCTGGCGTCGGGGGACCCGCAGCAAACAGCGAGTCGTCACTCTTTAAGGCGCCCGCTGAGTCTTCCAAGGCATCGGCCTGTGTGCTCATTGCCCCATCATCCGTTAACGCAGGCAAAGCGTCTTGTGACACGAGAGCGGTGCTGCCATCCAAGTGGTCAACCTTCATTTGTCCATCCTCTGCATTGTAATTGTTGTCGCCAAATAGGTCGTCCATGTCGGGACCATCCTCCAGCCCTAAGCCAAACGGGTCGTCGTCGTCGTTATCGTCGGTGTTTGTGCCGTTCAGTGCGGTTGCTGGTTCTTCGTCTGGGAGGTCATCGTCATCTGAAATATCGGCGTAGTCCATGGCGTCGTCTGCCTTTCCACTTTGGTCGATGTCTTCGATTTCAATAGCTGTGTTTGCCATGGGATTATCCTCCATGTTGGACAGGAATTTTTGGATGTCGGCATCATCGGCCTCGGCCTGACGGCCCCAGTTATCATCGCTTGGGCTCGCCATTTTGATGGATGTATATAGAGATGGATCTTGGGAGTAGATATTGTAACGCGCAAATATGACAGCGGACCGGAGGCGCGGGGAGATGATCCTGTACTGTCAGCGACAGGAGCTAGTCAAGAGTCGTTCAGACCATCAACGATAGTGGACAATGTATATCGGTAGCTTCAGATGATCCGAGTTTGCAAAGAGCGGGACACGATGACAGGGCGACAAATGAAAAACACAAAAACTGCCGGTGTCGAGGAATGAGTCGGATGTATTGATCAGCCTTGGAAGGCAATAGCGCGCGAAAATTCAGGGTATCAGAAATAATAAAAGTACAAAGAAGATGTTCCTCTAGAAAAGAGGAGCAATAATATCAAAGAATCGAAGATGAATGATGGCAATGCTGTCCACGATGAGAGCCAGCGCAAAAATTAGAGAAAGCGGCGTTCAATTGTTTTGTGGATTGAGAATCACGGTTGCCAGCGATTGATGAATTAAAGTGGGTCTGCCTAGTAATGAGCGTGTTCACGTGACGCGCCAATCGAAGGAGGCAACTAAGTGACAGGCTGCTTACTGGATTAGGACAAAGTGGGTGGAACAAGCTCTGTATGTATGTACTTGCGCTACATGTAAATTTTGGTACAGACATACGAAGGTACATGCAAAAAGATCACAGACGGGTAAGTGCAGATGTAAATAACGAGCAATGGGTTTGGGAAAGTGAGAGATGCAGAATGAATTCATCGGCGCAACTATGTTGGCCCAGTAAATAATGTAGGTAAATGCAATTACTGTAGCCAGCCAGATTTTCCTAAACAGACAAACAAGAAACTATCTAATCGTGCGATTGTGTAACCCAGACAAGACAATGCTAACTGACAAAGCTATGTAAAGAGACAAAAGAAAAGTACATAAAGTCGTAAAAAGTTGGATGATGTGACAAAAGAAAAAGATTACGCGTGTGGCTCGCCCGCATATACATGCATCGCCTCGTACTGCAGGAAATCGCCCACATCGTGCAGGTTGTATCCCATAGAAGTCGAGCCTTCCACGCCACTCTTCTTGACCACGCTCTTTGCGGGGCTCTTCGAGCGAGAGCGGACCTGGATAGGGACTCCTAGGGAGCGAGAGACTGAAGGGAGACTTCCGGCACTATGTCTTTGAGGTTGTTGACTCAGGCGATGAACTTCAGGCATAGCGGGGAAGATACAGGCGGATGCTCTGGGGATGTCCTCGGAACTACGAGGAGTAGAGCCCAATGAAGTCCCAGCAAGGGAAACATCTGACATGCTCTCGGCGCGGGAGGTGCGGCGGGAAGTGGAAGGTGGTGGTGGGTGAATGGCCGGGGCAGTCACAGCAGCGTAGTCGGCAAGTTGAAGACCAGATAACCATGCATCCATCTCGTCCATATCACCGGCCTCGCAGACAGGCGAAACGATGGTATCAGGCTGGGCAGCACCAGGGAAGGGAACGAAGTCAGTAGTCCCGAGAATAGCCATTTGAAAGGCAGTCCAGTTGAGATTATTCTCACCGGCCATGCGAATACCCGAATCAGCCTTAGAGATGCGGATTCTACCGTGAGTGAATGGAGTAGTTTTTGAGGTAGGTGCGGCATGGAAGTAGATGAAGTCGTCGTCTTCAGATGGCGCATAAGAAGAGGCAACGCTGGAGACACTATCGTGACGGGGGAGGTTTTTGCGAGACTTGGGGGAGAAGACAACGGAGTTAGGAACTGCGGATGCTTCAGAGTCGACTGAGGAAAGTGATGCTGATGGAGAGTGACCGTTAAGCTTGCCCTGTGCTGGGGCAGTGGGTTCGGGTGCAGTGATGGGCGAAGCTAAAGTGACCTCTGGAATGGTTGGTAGGCCTTGGTTGCGCACTGGTGACGATGACCGACGAAGACCAGATGGGATATTCTTTGGTGAGACCATTTGAGGCGGTGGTGGTGGTGCGGGAAACTCTCTAAGATCAGATGGACGAACTGGTTTAACCGGGGCAGAGAAATCTTGGCGAGTAGATGAAGTCATCCCAGGAGTAGCAAAAGAGATTGGCGCAGAAAGTCTGGTCGGAGCAGCGGGTGTGGGGGCTTTGGTGACGGGGGCCAACTTGGCCTTCTCGGCTTCAGCCAACTTCATATTGGCGGCTTCAGTCTCAGCATGCTTGCGGGCCTTATCGAGGGCCTCTTGTTCACGTTTCTCCTTGAGTTCCTGGATCATGCGCTGATCGAGAATCTCAGTTGGTTCAACCTTGCGAAAGCGCTGAAAGACGTCATCGGGAAGCCACCTTGAAGCAGCGGATTTGCGAGACTTGGGTTTAGATGAAGAAGACGAAGAAACTTTTGGTGATGGAGCTGGACGAGGAGACTTTTGAGTAGGTTGAAGAGGAGCAGTAGGTGGGAATGGCTCAGTAGCTGTTTGCGGGACTGGTGGTGCTGGTGGCGCAGAAACCGGGGCGGGTGGAGTCCGTGGCCGGGACAATGGTGCACTTTGAGGAACGGGGGTATCCTGACCAAAGAGACCGTCAATCTCCTTGGCAAACTCGGCAACGACCATGTTTGTAGTGGTGAGCTCAGGTTCAGAGACAATGGTAGTGTTCATGGCAGACGGAGATAAAGATGGAGAAGGAAGTGCCGGACTATGACGAGTCCATGACATGGAGGACGATTTGGGCGATGGGGCAGGTGATAGAGAAAGTGCCTCTTTAAGATGTGGCGGAGCGGTGAAGGGATTAGCAGTTTGAGGACGCAGAAAAGGATTCGATGGTGAAGATGATAAAAACGGCGTAGCAGCAGGTGATACAGAACGAGCAAGTGAAAACTTCCGTAGCGGCAAAGCGTTGGTAGTTTCGTAGACAGTACTATAAGTACGAGAACGGCCACGGGTGCGGATTGGATCTGCAGTTGCGGGGGTAGGTATGGGCAATGACGGCAAAGGCTTGTCGATTAGCGGGAGGGCCTTTTCGGGTGATGACGAGGTGCGGGGACGATGAAAGGCCGATGGTGATGAAGAAGAAGTATAAGAAGGAAAAGAAGAATCAGCAAGACGAGAAGAAGGTAGGGCGGCAGCGGCGTTAATAAGCTGGACAGAAGGATTCTTTGTGGTGGACAAAGCAGCAGCCGAAGCGGTAATATTAGAAGCGGACAGGCCCTGGTTATGGTGGTGGTGTGAGCCAGACACAGCGGCGCCAGTCTTTGGGGAGTGCGGAATACGTGGGCTCAAAGAAACTGGGGTTCTTGTCCTGCCGTTTGTGGAATTAGATGTGAACATGTTTGACTGATTTTGCACAGACTGTGGCGGGGGAAGACCACTGGTGAGAGATGGACTCGCCGAATCAGTAGCAATTCCCGCACCACTTTCAGTCGTCATGGCTGTCGTCGTCGTCGTCGTCTTCGTCTCTCTTTGGCTTAGGCCCAGGCCTAGTGCTGCTACACGTGCGAGTTCTCCAGCCTTCGTCGATGCACTTGTCTGTCCTTCAGCGCCCAGTGTGGTTGTTTCCGCCGTAGAAGGATCAAAAATGGAGACGCTTTTCTGTTCCTCTGTAGACAGGGATTGAAAGCCATCGTTATTAGGGCCACGCCCCCTAGTCAAAGACGATGATGACGGTCCTGCCGTTTGGTGCAAAGGGCCGACTGACGATGATGGAAAACTACCGTCGTTTGACTCCTTTGGGCTAATAGTACTTCCGATACTTGCACTACGACCTCTTGCCGGGCGAGTCGGAGTAGATGCAGAAAAGTTGAGCGAGGCGAAAGTAGGAACTGAATCGTTTATTGGAGAGGCTTCTTGAATAGCGATGGAGGGTGTAGGCGGCAAGTCCGAAAGATTCAGGTTTGACGGACGACTAGGTAGAGTTGAACTGCGGTTACGGTTCCGCGGGGTAAGAGGCCGGCCATTATGCGGATCTAAAGCGTTCAAACGACGAATAGAAGCTACAGTTCGAAGGGCTCTAGTACGATCAATATCAGCCTGACGAGCCGAAGGGAAAGGCGAAAAGGAAGTTGGAGTCCCGGATGGTCTTCTCGGTGAAGGTCTAGCCGGAGATACCTTTGCCGGCGACGACGGTTGACCAGGAGAGAGGGGTGTCTTTTGAGAAAAGGCCGTAGTGTTACTATGATGAAGGGTTAAAGGGATCGGTGGCCCCTTTGTACGATTTGAAGGAGACGAGGCTTCGGAAAAGGACGAAGTGGAGGACTTGTTTCTGCGGTGACCGCGCAAAGCCAGCGACGAGGAAGTATCGATTTGCAGCAACTCATTCCGCTCCAGCGTCTTGGTATCCGCGGGGCTCGCCATGGTGATGGGTGGTGACTATGTCTTGCTTCACAGAAGCTAGAATGGGTGGTATGACAAGGCTAGACTATCCTAGACAACTCTTACAGAACCAGTCCGGAAATTACAGACGCCGTCGGTTCTTGAGGGGACCTGGTAGGGCAAGGTCGACAAGGGAAGGAACCATACATACACACACACGCGGTATCAAAGACACAACGGGCTGTCCAGCTAACCCAGGTGAACGCAAGAACAGAAGAGAAAACAAAAACTGTGTATCCCCAAATTCGCTTGTGGCGCCTGACCTGGAACCCAACTCAACTATACAGGCGTATATCACAAATCAGAAAGAAAAATAATGACAGCCAACAAGGCGCAGCTAATATTCTCGTTTCTGGCGTCCGGTTATGAATACGGGGCGTGTCTAAGAAGACTGAAATATAATGTAAGGTAATGTATGTAAGCCGTGAAGCCCTTTGTCTAATCCGAAGGGTATATAAAGGGCCAGAAAAGGCAACTGCTGGCTATAGCGGTGAAAATGACTCGGTGAATGCGGTGGACAAAGAAATTGGGTGAATGGGTAAGTATGACAAAGATCTTTTGACGATATCAACGTCTTGAAGAATTAAAAATGGGTAAAAAGAGGCAAGAAGAGGGTATTAGGGGAATGAAAACGAGGACAAAGGTAGTTCTCTTTAAAGCATTAGAAAGGCAGAAACTTTTTCTTTTCTTTTGACAGGTTGTTTGAAGAGAACCCCGTGGTGGGTGGCCAGAGTTCCATGAATCTACGGGTCGCTTGTGGATTTCAAAACGGCATGGCGATCTCAAACAATAGCGATCTCACGCGCAATAGAGAAGGGAGCGGGGGTAGCTAGTATGTATGTAGAGAGTCCAGCGTATAGTGGGATTGTTTAAGGCTTTACTCCGATACGGGAAAAGAGGCGAGAAGCATCTTGGCTTGCTGGTGGTTACGAAACTTGCAGGAGGGAGGGGATCCTTGCTTGTCACCCGTTTGGGGTTGTGATGGGATGATGGGATAGTTGTATTGTTAACTAACGAGTCAAGTTTCTCTAGGTTCTTACGATTACAGTGATACTACTACGATGAATGCAAAGGTTACTTGACAACTGATGTATCTGTATATACATACAAAGCTCGTGAATACTACCTTACCTTCTAAACTTCCATACATATTCCCTGTCATACTGACGCTCAGACAACCCCATGGTCGTCTCGTCTCGCCATAGGCAATGCTGATACAAAACATCCAGTTTCACGGTACTTAACCCCCTCACTTCTCCACCTACAACACGACAAATCCGCAAAACGAGTGAAAACCCGAAGTAATTGCAACAATCGCATTCGCAAAATCCATCTTCATCTATGGAGATATCATTTTCATATCTTCATCTGTTCAAGACATATGCATATCTACATATATACACACATAATGTGCAACCCTTTTGTACCCGATAAATTACACCCATGCTGTGAAACTACTTGTGAAGCCCCCAAAACATATCGTCCCATCCATCCTTCTAAATCAAAGACCTTTTGTCCGTTTGTCACGGTCAAGTTCTCACCACTTCAGCTCAATGTTGCACATAGTAACCCTAACTATATGCACAAACCCTATCGGTTAACACATATAAATTCCTATATATAGAAAGTCCCTGCAGTGAGTTAATGTGCATGTACCGTGGTCCTTCTCCAAAAAATTGTTACTGAAAAACCAACCTTCAAGAGAAAGAGCATCCGACTGGATGAACAAGTCACACTGTTCCTGGATGATGTCATGACAGTGTTAGGTCAGGTGGTATAAAAACATGAAGAAGTCGTCAGTCTATTGGCCCATGAAACAACTGGCGCTACTAGAAACAAATTCATGACACTATTCCCGTACAACGGCGGCATTATAGACACACAAACACTGCATATGTATGTAAGTATCTATGTATGTATATGCATACATACATTCACATGTCCAAAGTCTGTACATCTGCGCACGTTCAACGCCAACCAGCCCAAACCTGCCAGATCCAAAAGATCCCCATGACCCTCTAACAAATCGGACAATTCCCCAAACATCAGTCCATAATCATCTATACTTTTCCCAACTACCACGGCCGCCAAAATGTCCGTTCCCTCGCCCACAAGTCCAGACCAAGTCCAAGCCAAGCCAATACCCAGAAGGAAAAAAAGATAGGAAAAAAAAAAGAAACAACAAAAAAGAAAGCTTCTCAACCGTGCCCGTCGCATACTTGCTTCTCCGGCCCTTCTACTTCAGGTCAACCAAATACCAATTCGAAATACCCCGCCCACTGGCACACAACAGCTTGCTGCCTACCACTCTTTCGGCAATGCTCCATGCTATGTCCGCTGCATGACAGAGGGTCTAGAGCCGAGACCGTGACGCATAAATACATGTTTTTGCTCGCCACATGGCCAGAGGGCACTGACAATGTCCATGTGAGCACCACCTATATGCGTTGATGCTGCATCTTAAGTTAAATCTGCCGGTTACAAAGTGGCTTGGACAATCAACCCACACCATCCATCTAAAGGGCTGTCTGAACAAACCGCTCAAGGAAGACCACCCGGTGTCGTAGTCCGTAGATAATCCCTCGCCGCGTTTTGCGGGATATAAGCACCGCGAGGGGCCGTCTTTACACGGTTTAATGGTTCTGGTACCTCACCATGTCTATTGGACCGTGTAAAGAGAGACCGAATGGAGGCTTTGGTACCGAGTGCACGAGGTGGTGGCGGCGGTGTCAGAGTTAAAGCTGATGGCGCAGCAAACAAGTAAAGGTCGGATGAAGGCTTATTAGACGCTTGTATTTGCGAGTGATCGGTGCTTTCAACAGTGGAAACGGAGCCCGTGGGCGATGCCGATCTAGAAAAGGGGTGTCGGAATGAGCGAAAGGTAAACATGTTGAGAAGGGTTAGGGCAACTGTGATATTGAAATGATTCAAGTTCAAAGAGAAGTGAAACAACTAGTTGAGACGTGAGATCAAAGTAAACATTTACAACTTCACGTGGGAGATCTGTTGATATATGTATACACACGCATTCCATCGAGTCAAGTCTTCTTTCTCCCTCTCATACCACTGTAGATAACAGCCCGATTAATGACCCCTAGAATGCCACTCACTTTCCCGAAACCGCCACAAGGCGCAACTCCCCCACCTTTAATGCATTCCCAACGTCGGTCATTTGCCAACCAAACAGTGCAAATCGTCACATGGCGTCCAACGGCAGTTACAAACGGCCCTATGAACAAACAGACGCCATGCTTAATCACAGTCTCTAACCCAGCTTGTATCCCGGCCGGCCACGATAGCGGGCGTTAGTCTGCGAGCCTCCGAGTGGATTGCACAAGTACCGATTAGACAAACAAATGAAAGACGAGATAGAACCAAATCAAGACTTCAGCCCCGTCGATAGCTCCACTTGAACTCGCCACAAGTGGTCAAAAGTACACATTGTGACAAGGGGATACGTCGTCTTTATTCATTCTCGCTGTCGTTTTCATAATCATCATCCGTTTCTCCTTCCTCGTGCCCAAGAAAAGGTACAAACCGGAACTCCATGAAGCTCGTCTCAGCCCCTTCCACTTCTACCATGAACTGCATACTTAGTACTCCCTGACCGTCGCCACGAACCGAGACTTTGTTGGACAACCGCATGGCATCGGCAGCTGCCCGAACCAACTCAAACTTGTAAGTTTGCTGCCACTCTTCTCTCACCGCCAGACTTTCAATGAGATCCCGTCCTTTGGCAAAGTCGTAGCTGGAAGTTCCCAAGTCACCCCCACGGCCACTCAGCACCAACCACGGGGCTTTTGGCAATGCCGTAAGTCCTAACTTTCCGGGGCCCATGGTGGCTACCTCATTCAACGCATCCAAAAAGTACCGAGGTGGCATGATAATCTTGAAAACAATGTCTTGTCTATCAAAAGGAATTTCCTCCGGCATTTCAGACTCATACGTTGTGAGATCAGCCGTGGTCTTGACTCCGGACTCATCAATGATAACGCTAAATGGCGCACCGTACCGCGGGTACGTCAAGCAGCATGTTCCTGCGATACCAAGAGCTTGATTACTGAAGGCTTCAGTCCGGTAGTTACGGGCGACTGTACGGAAGTCTTGCTCAGTTTTGGCGGCACGAGAAGCCGAATCGACCGAGCCCAAAATCTGAAGAGTCTCAAGGAACGAAGGTAGGCTCACCTGAAAGCTGGGCGTTGCATCTGCCTGCTCCTCCGATCCCGCGAGAGAAGGCGGCGCATCAGGGATCAATTGGTAGGATGTGAACAGGCTGTGATGCAGCATGACGACTCCTGCAAGTGTGATATTGTCAGTATGATCTTCCGCCGGCCGATAGGGATCAACAAAGATCAACATACCATGCATCACGCGCGAGTTGTCAGCGCAGACTCGGAGACCTTCTTCAATAATTTGCACTTGCACTTTGTTTGCAAAACTGATACATTTAAGCATCTGGAAGATAGGCTTTGTAGAATTGGCCACAGCCTTAAACATCGGCGGAGGCGCCGACTGGGTGGCCGACTGAGTAGTCCAAGGTTGAGGCGGCATAATAGACAGATGATATGACAAGTGACAATAAAAAGGCAATAGTTTTAAATGTTTTTTTTTTCTTGAATTTGGTTCTTCCCTAGTTCTGACTGGGTATAGACAGGACAAGGGATGATGACGTTTAAAAGACGACAGTTAAAAAATCGAGATTCTGGATGGTGAAAAAAGCCAAACGCAAATAAAAAAAGAGACAATCTAAAGCAGTAAAAAGACAAGGCTGTGAAAAAAAAAGTACAGCAGATTCCCACAAATTCACGACCAGCACGGAGATGGGAAGTTGCTCTTTTCGGACCCGGTTTGGTTGGAGTACCCGGCTGGCCAAGAGCACATATATACGGAAGGCCGGGATGGCCGACAGCGACGGGATTTCGACAGAGAGAGGATAAACGCAGCTACGCTTAGATATAAACACCGACGGCGCAGAACATGTAGACAACGCCGAAGCTAAAGTTAAGAGAACGTCATTAGTTTCTATTTTCCGGCATGTGACACAATTGGTCTAGAGAAGATTGATATGCATACCCGAGAGCGATGGAAGATGACAAGCCAAAAATCGGCAGGCTAATGAGACTACGGTCTATAGTACAAGGGGTTAGAAAGGTACACTGTTAGACTTGGCAGATATATCAAGCCAAAGACTCACTCAAGACCAGCACACTGGAAAGCAGCAGAGAAAGAACAACCAGACTGGCACCGACAGAGAACTGCGACTCTTTGCCAACAGCAGGCGCAAAGGGCGTGCTGCGCGAGGCCGACCAGAGAGTCTGAATAGTCGAGTCCATTGTGCAAGAAATAGAAGGCCGGAGCGGAAAGACGGAGTAGAAACGGGATATAGAGAACAAAGAGAAACAGGTACCGAATCAACAGAAAAAAGACAGAACCTTGGGAAACAGCTTGCGCAAGTTGCAGAACGATAGATGAGAAGCCGTTGGGTGATTCGTTGCGACTGATTGATTCGTGGCATGAATATGAATGTACCAAAGCGGCTTAGCGTCAGACAAACAGCTACAGGTCCCTGCCTAACCCTAGTGTCGCGGGGTTGGGGGAGCTTACTCAGCTGTCAATTGCACCAGGTTTCGCGACAATGTCTGGTCGCATCGCATTTGGTGTTGACGTCAACGCAACAACCACTGCATAGAAAGTTGTAATGACGACTGACGCAGGAACAGACGAAGGTACGTCGCCAATTTCTTCCCCGTCCACAGAGTGTCTTTAGTCCTGATAGATTCGCGCTTTATTCTTGCATACATACCCTAACAGCCTTGTCTGTTGTTCCTTCCCTTTGCGTGCGCCGTGACCTTGAAACTTTTGTGGTACTTTGCCGGTTCACGGTCTTCCATCAAACAACTTTGCGCATTCGTTTCCCCCATCTAAGACGAGGCTGAATCCCAATTCACACATCTAAACAAAACCAATCAGCCTCGCCATTATCATCTTTCTTGTTACCTCCCTTTCCAGCCCGCTATTCACACTGGCGCAAACCAACTCCCCCGCCGCGTCCCCGTCCGCCTCTGCGGCTGCCCTTCCGCACCGTCTGCGTGCGGCTAGTCCCGACTCTGACACTAACTCCGTCATGACGGATTCTGCAGGCCCCAAGCGAAAGGCTTCTGAGGAGCCGGCCTCGCCGACCTCGACTAAGCGTATCAAGCAGGATGATGCCGACGATGCAACCATGGCGGATGACTCTGGAAAGGCCGATGCGGAGGAGGATGGGACCGACGAGACTAAGAAGGAAGATAGTCCCGAGGATGAAGTCAATGGGGGTGGATCGGGTCAGGAGTCTTCTACGGATCCGGATGGAAAGTCTGTTATTAAGCCTATTCCATTCCCGGAGAAACCAGCTGTCATTGAAGAGCGCGAGGGAGTCATTGAGTTCCGCGTGGTGAACAATGATAATGAGCGCGAGTCATTGATTATCTTGACTGGTCTCAAATGTATTTTCCAAAAGCAACTTCCCAAGATGCCCAAGGATTACATTGCTCGTCTGGTGTACGACCGCACTCACTTGTCAATTGCCATTGTTAAAAAGCCACTTGAGGTTGTAGGTGGTATCACATATCGTCCGTTCAAGGGCCGCCAGTTTGCCGAGATCGTGTTCTGTGCTATCTCCTCAGATCAACAGGTCAAGGGTTACGGTGCCCATCTTATGTCCCATCTCAAAGACTATGTTAAAGCTACATCGGATGTGATGCACTTTTTAACATATGCCGACAACTACGCTATTGGTTACTTTAAAAAGCAAGGGTTCACTAAAGAGATTACGCTGCCTCGCAACGTATGGATGGGTTTCATCAAGGACTACGAGGGTGGTACTATAATGCAATGTACCATGTTGCCGCGGGTACGCTATCTTGAGATGGGTCGCATGTTGCTCAAGCAAAAGGAAGCAGTCCACGCCAAAATCCGGGCCATCAGCAAGTCACACATTGTGCATGAGCCACCAAAGGAATGGCGAGATGGGAGCAGCAAACCCATTGACCCATTGTCAATCGAAGCCATCAAGAACTCAGGCTGGTCGCCTGACATGGACGAACTTGCCCGACAGCCACGACACGGCCCCAACTACAATCAACTTCTCCATCTCCTCAACGACTTGCAAAACCACAACTCGGCATGGCCTTTCCTTAACCCAGTCAATAAGGACGATGTGGCAGACTACTATGACGTTATCCTGGAGCCCATGGATCTTAGTACGATGGAGAGCAAACTGGAAGCTGATCAGTACCAAACGCCTGAAGACTTTATCCGCGATGCTAAGCTGGTCTTTGATAACTGCCGGAAGTACAATAATGAGAGTACTCCGTATGCAAAGAGCGCTACTAAGCTGGAAAAGTACATGTGGGCGCAGATCAAGAATATTCCGGAATGGTCACATTTGGAGCCATAGTAAGCAAGGAAATATGGGATTTTGATATGACGGAGTTTCTGGCGTTTAGAGGGTCGGGTTTGGTCTTGCTTTTCGTTTTTATCTTGGCACGGTTTGTGTTTTGTTTCGACAGTTTCTTCAATATCTACAATTCAGACTTTGCCGTCTTTAGCAATGGTCATGTAACATTAATCCACAGCTACCAGCTCCAGGCTGGGTCTGCTTCTAGCTATAAATTTCTAGTTGTAGTATACGTTCCCTCGGGCCCGTGGTCTGTCCATGTCAGAATGGCTCTTGGATCTCCGACTTCCTTCCGCCTTAATAGCGTTAATCACCCGTGAGGGAGGTCCATCTTCATACCGTCTAGACGAAGGAACCCGTCTTTCCCTCTCATACCCGTGGTCTTCCCGACCACGATCTCGTTCACGTTCTCGGCGAACATACCGTAGTGACCCACCCGCCGACAAATCCTCGTCATCATCTTCTTCCTCCTCTTCCTCCGAGATGTCATCATCAACATCGTGGCCGCGAGCCCGGCTACTTCGCACACCAGGCATCCGATCCCGTGAACTATTCCGCCATTCCCGTTCCCGGTGGCGAGCTTCCCGGTCCCGCGAGCTTTCTCGAGACCGACTAGAACCACTGAATATGTTGAGGATCGAATCGCCTAGTGCTGCGACGCCAGATCGACGTTTCCCGTAGTGACTGCTGTACATTTCGTCTTTGTCAATGGGACTTTCGTGATGGTGAATGGGCCGGCCCCGTGGTGAAGCTGGAGAGTTGGCGTAGGAGGCGTGACGACTGCTAGGTGGGATGCTAGTGTCTATGGATACCCGGATTTTGGGGTTACCGGAGATTACGCCAGGTGATATGCCACCTGATGATAAAGGTGAGAGGGGTGAGTCAGATACACGGACAATATGATCTGACCGCCGACGAGTCCTCTCACTAAGATACCGCGGCGACCGTGGCGAAGGCATTCCTGCGCTCGCCAATCTCTCATCTATCTCATCACTAGGATACCCCCTCGCACTCCCCGCCGGCGAAAACGGTGCGCGCGCAACCGGTACATTAGCCGACAAATGACGTAGCATAGCTGGTCGTTTCCGAGTCGTCGGTGTGCGTGCAGGCGAGCTAGTTTCCGATTGTGGTGACGACTCTCTACGGATATCTCTATCAAAACGTCCGCGTGGGCCGGCGTGAGGGGACTTGTAAGATCCGGGGGTTCCGGTGTATTTCGATGAGCTTTCGGGAGTGCCGGTGTCTGAGGTGATAGGGGAACTAGGCGTGCGGTCGCGTTCGGGCGTTTGTTGTGTTTTATCGAAGGAGCGCATACGTTGGTGTCTTCGTCCTGTATCGGATGACATGCGTCTTTCCCGTCCATATGACGCAGATGTAGATCTCGTATGAACTCTCCCCTTCGCCGACCCCGTCGGTGACGTCACACCCGGTCCCGAAGCCCCAGGGGACGCAGGAAACCTCCCCGTGTCGTTCCCCCTCTCAGCATACCTAGGACTTTCTCCATGTCTATCTCCCTCTCTAACGCGTCTCTGTTCCTCCTCAAACCGCGTCTTCAAGCGCTCTCCACATCTCTCATGCCACTCTGTAACATCCGGGTCTGGCTCAGAAGGGAAGACACATGCCGGGAGATTCCGTGGGAAGAGTTGTCCTGTGGCGGCGTTTGTGAGAGGGAAGTTTCTAGCGGCGTATTGTAGATTCTTGACGTTGTCGGTGGGTGAAAGGAGTACTTGGAGGAGGATCCAGCGGATGAAGCCTTCGCGGGTTAGAGTGGGGATTGACGGTGGTTCATATGGGTTAGATGTTGGTTCGAGGGAGTGGAAGGAACCGATTGTGCGGAAGATATCTGATAGGGCGGCTGGTGGGGTACGTAACCAGAAGTCTATCCATGTTAGTAAACCTTTCACATCATAACATACAAAAACAACTTACCATCCCAACGAGATTCCCCCGATACAATACGATAATAATCCGCAATCTTCTGCGGCGTCAACCTACGATCTTTCCGATCCCCAATCTCATTAACAATATAATCCGCCAACGCCCCCGCCAACTCATAAAACTGCTGCGTCGCCGTAGGATGTTGCCCCTTCTGTTTAAAAAACATATCCTCATAAAGAATCGGACTCGGCGGATCAGCCGAGGATCGTGGGGGTGTCATTGTTGAATGTGGTAGTTGTGTATGTATGTAGTATTCGGGGTTATTTGCGAAAGAAAGCGTAGTGGCAATGAATAACAATTGCAAAGGAAGGAAGCGAACGTGTTGGTGGGCGGATGATAAGGTAGGAGCAATGTATAGTAATAATTAACGAAAGAACAGCATGCGTCACCCGACAAAATCACAAGTAGCAGGCAAATCAGAAGACAAGTCTATCAAAGTGTCAAAAAGAAGACAATAAAAGTGACAATATGTGTGTATGTACATAAAGTAACCTACATAGCCCCATGCAGAATCCACAACAAAAGGTCAAAAGAAAGAAGAAGAACCCACCCATCCATATCAGTCTCGACATTCCTAAACCGTTACATGCGGCGGAAACGGCACAGCATGGACACAACAGACGGGTGGTCTCTCCACACACGAGCAGCAGCATAGTCTCGTCAGTGCGATCGGCATGCGTTTGCCGCAGGCTGCTGGAAATAGGAAAATGGGGGGGTCTGTGTGTGTTTGAGGTGGGGTCCGTCGTTTGGGCATGGACTTGGTTAGTTGGGTTTGCTTGCATGATGTCATCACGGGATTGCGTACATATGTACATACATACATACTACATATGTGGGCGGCAAACGGAACAAGCTTTGTGCATATCATGTAATTTATACTCTATGAATCCCGCAAAAATCCGCCCTAGACACGGAAACTTCATAGGACGTCCGGGCCTATCATCATCAAAGCCTCCGCTCGCTTAGCTCAGTTGGTTAGAGCGTCGTACTAATATTCAACCCGAATATCAAGTAATGCGAAGGTCGCCAGTTCGACCCTGGTAGTGAGCATCTTTTTGACCGTGACATATTTTCTTTTTTGTTCCGTCCCACCTGATCACCGCCGGGGTCCGTTCAACGTCACACAACAGACCTACATACATAAACGGCCGGCATAGTCCCGTTTGATAATCTCCCCTAGTAAGTAAGACCAACCAAATGCAAAAGGAAAAGAAACTCCAACGATATATTCATCAGGTATACCCAATAAAGGCAGCACAAAACCCGCTAAAAACAACAAGAATTCAAAGTAGGAAATCAAAAGAACAAAAGGAAACCCCAAGACACCCTCCAAGCAAAATACTACCAAGAAAAAGAAAAAAAGAGATCCAAAAAGAAATTCAAAAAAAGTGCAAAATAGAAAAGAACAAGACAAAACAAACGTTTCTCGTAACCACATCAAATGGTACTGTCTTGGCTGAAGACGAACAAACAAAAAAGGTATGAAAAGAAGAAAAAGAAAGAAAGAAAGAAAAAAAAGATAATGACCCGTCATCATATCGCGCCCCGCAACCGTTGCTTCCGCGCCAACCAATCTCCAAGCATATGATCCAGCTGCGTTGTAATCTCAGCCAACTTGGCGTTCTGTTCTCTGAACAGTGATCCAACTACTGGATGATCAGGTCCTGCTGGTACCACGTCCGTCTTATCATACACCACGACCAACATGTCGCGGACATCCTGACTAGACTCAAAGAAGCTACGCAACTTTTCATCGTTCCATGTGCTTGCTGTGGACGCCCGGGAATCAGTTCCTGTGCTAGCAACAGCCGGTGATGGTGACGGCGAAGAAACTGGTGAACCGTCGTCTTGGCTGGAGCTATCAGCCATGAGCGCTGGTGGACGTGTTGGCGTATCAGGGGATCCTTCGACAGGCGACTCTACAGCCCGAGTAAGAGCAGACTGCTTTGTTGGTGACAATGGCGCCGGTGCCATGCTCTTATCCATCTCCAAAGTAATTGGTGACTTCTGTGGCAAAATCTCTTGAACATCGTCGTCTGAATCGGAGTCAAGATCCATGCGACTAACAGACTCCGTGACAATGGCTGGTGATGGTGCCTCAGTTATAGACGCCAGCACTGTTGGGCCACGGTGGAGAGAGTCTGGGTTTAGTGCCGCCACATTCATAGACAAACGGTTGTTAACCCTTCTCTGTGCTGCGGCTATTTGCGCTGGATCTGTCTCCACTGCCTTCATCGATGCTGGTGGCACATTGGAAACGTCATTTCGTGGAGCCTCAGCAACATACTTAGCTGGTGCCACATTGCCGCCGTTAGCAGAGTTGAGTGAGCCAGCTGAGTTCTGTTTAGTGAGACGGCTGCCACTTGGTGTACGCTGTGGTGTCATGCGACCTTCAGGTGTTGGCGTATCGCGCGAGTCCATCGTATCCATAGAACGTTTTCCGAGCGATTCGCTGTCCTCGTCGACCGACTTCTTCTTTTCCTTGCGAGAGAAGAATCCACGAATACCACCAGCCTTCTTGTCCTTCTTCTTCTTGTCGTCCTTCTTGTCGGCCTGTAATTCCTTGTCGATCATATCGAGACTTGGCCGTGTGCGGGTGGCCGACTCACTAGACGCCCTCGCCCCACTGTCATCCCGCAGCAAGTTGGGTGTGAGAGTAATCTTCTTCGTCTCCACACTATCGTCGCGGTAGAAGGAGTCCGTGTTGCGAACCGTGCCGTTGCGGGTAGTACGGGGGCCTGAAGCCTCGGATCCTGCCTCGTCATTGTCGCCATCACCCTCCTTAGAGACAACAATATCAATCGTTGCACTAGCAGCAGCAGCAGCCGTATCGACAGCCGCAGGACGTGTAGCTAATGGCTTGACCTTGGCGGTCTCGTCATTCATGTCCGCAGTAGTAGCGGCTCCATCTGCCTCAGCGCCCTCTGTGCCCTCAGCACCAGCCCCTTGTTGCTCGGCTTCCTCACGCTGTTTCCGTGCCTCAGCCCGCTGTTGCTCGAACAAGGCCTCTGCCTCATCTTCAGCTTCGGATTCAGAAGAATACTCCTTCTCATAGTTGACGTAGGTTGGGGCGGCAAATGCAACCGTCTTGCGCCGTCTAAGCACATTCAAGCCCTTTTTGCTCTTGCCAGACTCTACTGTGTCACCAAGCATAGCCGCAGAAAGCTGTTGTCCTATTAGTAAATATACCGACCAATTGTCCTCTGTGTATCCACTTACATCAAGGTTTCTGTGCTTGTTGAGACGTGCCAATCTCTCAGTGGGCGTTTCGATATGTTCAGCAGGAAGGTAACCTATACTTCGTTAGTTTCACACATACAAATCCTAAAATTTCACTTGTTACTTACCAATGCTAGAATCCTTGACCACTCTCACCAACCACCAATAACTGTTACTGTCATCCAGCAACATCATTGGCTCGCCCTTGGAAGCGTTGGCCTGACCCTCCACAGTGGCCACAAAGGTGTGTAAGGCATACACAAAGTCAAAATCAATGTCCTCTAAATCATGTAAGCTTTCATCGCACCAACCATCAATGGTCCATTCATCAGTGTCATCACTATCATCGTCATCCAACTGGGGTTCCGATACTAGTGCTACAGACATGTGTGCATTCTTTCCTTCTTCGTCTGCATCAGAGCAGATTGAAGGAGCAACGACACCAGCAAACGAGTCACTATCTTCGCTGCCGATATCTTTGTAAATGGATGAATCTTCGTGACTGGCTTCAGTCACAGGGGACAACAAATGTCCTTGAAACGACGACAATCCTTCCAAATATTGGGCCCGGCATGAATCCTCATCTTCTTGAACGGTGCTCCCGACTTGGGGCGACTCAGTTTGGTTATTTTCGGGGGGATGTCCCTCTCTAGTTAGTTTCGCGTCGAGGTCATTAATTAGGTCGTCAACAGTCATCAGGCTGCCGTTAATTCCGTTTAGTCGAATGGGGGTTGTCGCTTCGGTACTTCCTGGTCGAAGGCTACTCATGCTGGCCTGTTTTCGTAAGCCGCTGCTGCTGCTACGGCGCACGAGTCCGCGAGGAGCAATATTCAATGGCTTAGGAGACGCCTAGTCTTCTGAGTCCGTCGAGTCGCACCGTGGCGCTTGGTTAACGTCGGGCTCGATGGTTGATTCGCTGTCGTCCGTGTCTGAATGCGTAGATGGGCGCGGGCTGTTGGTCGGAGTAGGGTCGTCGTCTTCGTCGCTATGATTAATTTCCGAGGAGGGGCTCAAAGTCGGCTCCCTGTCGATGTTCGATACTGTTTGTTCTCCTGCTGCGAGTTTTCCAACATTGCACCTCTCATCCAAACCATCAACCTTTACTGAGTCCACACCGTTGGTAACCCGAGATTCTCTGCGCTTGTCTCGGAACCTGCGGATATACCAATACCTCCAACTACCCGAATTCCGACTTTTGCAACCATCGACGCTAGCCGATGGCTTTCTGCGGCGTGTAATCCGCTTCAAAGCTCTGCGACTGGCAGATATCGCAAGTCGAATTTTCTTAGGCGATGCTTTAATCATCGCCACCACTATCGTTGCCGTCGAATCATTGTGCGCCGACAGCCTAGCTGTGGCTTTATCGTCGTCACCCAAAGTACAGTTGTGGCTTACATCGCCAAGCTGTGAATGCGAAATGTCTGGTTCCTCCGTGGTGTTTTGGGGGTTAAACGAACCATCTTCAATAGAAGGCGAGCTGGAGATGCGGTCCATCATGTCGTCATCGAGATCCTGGTCCGCACCTTCGTCGTGGCTCTCATCATCGCTGAATTCGGCAGACGCGCCGTTTTGCGCCACCGCGAGCGGGTCTTCCTTGTCCATGGTGGTCCAGCCACGGGATTGCGATCCAAAAGTGTTGTTGTTGTTGTTGACGTTGTCGAAATACTCCAATGAATCGTGAAAAGCGTTGCTATCAACAGACGTAGGGCTGGCGATATCCTCGGCGGATTGCGTGCCTGTCGATGGAAAAAGAGCGTTGATAGGTTTATCGTAGAGAAGCCGACTGTTGGCCGAATTTTCCGAGCTGGATGGGGATGGGTGATCTTGGTCTTCACCTTCGAGCGCCGAAATGTCGTAGTAATCGGTGTAAGCCAACGAATTGTAATCGTTTACAAAGGCAGATTCTGGCACTGTTGGCTCAGCGTGTTCGTTGGGTACTAGGGAAAGAGTCGAGCGGTCGCCGTTTAACCGGTAGAAACTGTCTAAAATTTGGTCAGAAATGTGCACTCGGCATCAGGTGTGTCTGACTGTCGGTCTGTTGATTCCAATCAAGGAGAAAAAAGCACAGAAAATCAAGTAAAAAAAGAAAGGAAAAAGGCAACGAAAAATGTAATGTACAAAAGAACAGGATCTCAGAAACGCAGAGGAGCGCTTTCCGGTAGTGTTTCAACTTGGTCAAAGGCACAATTTGTTTTCTCGGATTTCCCAAACAGAGAGGAAAGAGCTCACAATGGCCTGTGAATCAAGATTAAAGACACAAAGGGGCAAAATTCAACCCGCGACTAAAAGAAGCAAATTGCCTTGTGCGTATAGGCCAGGAATCGCAGTCGAGTATTTTAACCGCCCAAATTGAAGAAAGCACGACCGAAAAGAAACAAGAGAAAAATGGTAAAAGTACGACGATATGTACGAGCAGATGACATGAATCGACAGCGCACAGCGGTTCTGTGGTGGCGCGGCTCCCGAGATGCCTGACTTGCCACTGTAAACTTTGCCAAATTATGTGCACAATGAAGGCAAAAGAGTGACAATGCGATCAAGGGGCCTTGAATACTTGGGCCTCAGAGTTGCAATGGGAGGGTGAAAGCTAGGGCCGGGACCCCATGTGGGAGGGATACAAGACAGCCGTTGTGAACAAGTTTACACATGGACTGTGAAATCGAACGAGGGATATCCAGCTGTGATACCGTTGGAAAGCATGCAGACAGTATCAAGAGACGACGTACAAAACAATAGATAACCCACTCGGGATCCCGCTGTACTTCATGAATCTACATGGCGTCCAACATCTTGATCGCGCGTTTGCTCGCCCAGTCCCTGTCAAGTCCCACGGCGTCGTGCGCACACTTGTTTGCTCAAGTCCCACAAACTAACTAGCCAGGCCAATCGACCGGATCGCATTCTTTCTAGTCGTCTGCCCTGTACACTTACCCGGGCTTTAGCATTCTCCCAACCACACAGGGAGGGAGTCGCGCAAGCTACAGAAAAATACAACTACCGCAACGCCTAGAACAGATTTCTTGACAAACCAGCATCCACTAACGCCAATACCGCACGATTCAACTAACTTCGCCTAGGGTACACCCATCACAGCCCTCCCTCGCCCAACCACTCACTCGAGTGATGCTTGCCCAATGTGGTTTGCGCACACTAAGCCCATAATCATGGCACGGCAACGTACAGTCAAGCGAGCCAAAGCTTTCTAAATTCGCGTGGAAGGCTGGGGCGGTTGGCGTACAGAAGACTCCATGAATCCATGAAATGTATAGACGTTTGTGGATGGGTTCGATCGATTCTATGGCGTAGTGCGTTCATTCGTAGTATTTGTCGCGCAGGCGAGGGGGAGGTAACTTGCGTGACAGGGTCGCGGCTGAAACCTGGAATACTGTTCTGACTTGTACTGCCCGGCGGTCGGCAGGTGTAACGACCATGACACCAACAGACGACACCAGAAACACAGAAACGAGTGGAGCAATAAATCTACTTACTGGACGGTTCTGACCCGTGTGCCGACATTGTGTCTCCTTCTCTTCCAGTCGCTATTTGTGGAATGTAGTGTAGTTCTGCAATTCTAGTGGGCGCAAGGCACCTAGGCGGTTAGCATTCCAACTCTCCACACTTTGGCGCACGTCGCATCCTACGATACCACACAACTGCATTCTCTCAGTCTCCCGTCCCATCCATACACAGCGTTCCTGCATGTGTCCCCTCCTACTTCAGCCAATCCTCGTCTAGTCTCTGGCTACTGTAGAGTCCATGCTCATTCCATTCCTCAGTGCTCCGCTCTTCTTGATGTCGCCCAATCCAAAAAAGAAAAAGGCAAGAGCATCCCCACCGAGTGAAACAGTGCACCGACTCTATCCCAGAGAGACAACAAAGTGCCGGTCGTGCATCAAGTGTCTGCATGACGCAGTACCAATGGGTCTATTGCGGAGGTCCAATGGAGACTATTCACTTGCGACGTCTTGCGATGTACGAGAGGGACGGAGAAACACGGATTGTGGCGATGAGTTGATGGCTCGTTGATCGACCCAGGGATTTATCCAAAGAAGGCGGGGCGAGCTCGTAGAATTGTAGGATGATTGGCAAACGTACCGTTGATTGAATTGTAAAGAAAGCAACCGACCAGCTGGATAGATCAGATTCGTGTAGGGCAGCAACTGAAATGAGCGACAAAAGACAAATGCAAAGCCGGATGTCGATGATGTCTGAATACTCAGAGAGTATGTACGAGGCTGGAAAGAAGGTCAAGAAATTCAGAAATAGATTGTTTACTACCAACGGGAAACTTCCAACGCCCTCGTCCTCTCATCTCCAAACAAAGAAGGACCCCACAAATACACCACATCCAACCACAGTAACCCTCCGTCCCCGTCTAACCCTCACTCCTTCTACGCTCCTTCCGTTCAGGAACTTGAATCCGTCACTTGGGATATATGGGGTCTTTAGCGCACTACGACGAACCCATCAAGACTCCCACGAGGTCAATCGGGTCGGCCGCTGAGGTCACTGGGAGACATTCTTAATCCCGCAGACTTCGGGACTTATTCTAGTGCCGCCAAATCGGGATATATTGGATTGCACCGGTCAAACCCGTATCGCGCTATAAACCTTTCAAGAGCGCCCAGCCACTTGTGGGATCGGGATGGCTTAAAATGGGATTGGTCATTGGGGCTAGTTTAGCTTAAGTTCAACTTCCATGTCGTCATTGGTTGACGACTACAATCTAATTAGTTTTCAGCAATCACAACGGTCAAAGCAAGGGTTATTCACAAGTAGGCAAACCCACAACTTCATGTAATCAATCATCAATTAACCCAAATTATACAATTCTAACCCTATTCAATACACGGCGGCGTAATTATAGCTGGTGGCTCCATCTCCGATACACCAAGAGGGGGAAGAATTATGGTGCAATGGAAACAAAGTCACCACAACTAATAAAATACCGCTCGTAGAGTTTCTGTCATTACCAAAAAAAGCAAAAAAACACAAAAAACCAAACCAAATATAAACCCAAACGCCCAATTTCACCAGAAAGTCATATACGCCCGCGCATTAACTGTCAACCAATCATCACCAATTTAAGCAAAAGTAGCATTCTGCTTCTTCATGAAGTCGAAGAAAGCGAACTGACCCGGAGAGCTACCGTACTGGTACACGAACCGAGAAGCCAAGTACGAACCAAAGATGGCGCGAACATAGTTGTCGGGGACACGCTGGATAATGGTGTCAAGACCGATCTTGTCAAGCAGAAGCTTGGGAAGGGCCTGAGAGAGGACACCACGGCGGGTCTTCTCATCAGCCCAGAGATCAGAAGACTGGAGTTGCTCATCCAGAGCAGTAATCGCGTTAGAAAGCTTATCTGAAAGGATACTCCGGGCAACACCAGTCTGCTCGTTCTCGCGCCAGATGGCCTCGAACTCGAGACGAGCGTTTTCGCAAATCTTGTTCTGAACCTCCTTGACGTAATCCTTGTAGAACTGAGGAGCCTCGCCGGTGGTGGGGTCAACGCACATGTGCTTCAGGAAGCTCTCATCGTCGAACGACAGAGCAGCAAGAACCTCCATGGACGACGAGGTAACACCACCCTTGTTGGTAGAAGCATCCTTGAACAGAATGCAGCCGGCCTCCTCAAGACGGAGCTTGGCATCCTGAGAAATGAACAGGTTGGCACCCTCAACAATGTAAGGAATAGTAGTGCGACCCTCGTTGATCAGCTTGTTGACAGACAACAGATCAATGGACTCGGGACGACCACCACAGGGAACAAACATGTCGGTGAAGTCAGACTGGCGAAGGTGGAAGGTGTTGCGGAAAGCAGTACCGTTGCTAACGACCTCACCGGAAGGAAGAGTGACGTTGGAGTCGTCGCACAGAACCCGGTAACCGTCCTTGGAAAGCTTAGACTGGTCGTACTCGCTAATCATCAGACGGCGCTTGGCCAAGCTGAGAAGCTCCTCAGAGTCAAGACCGTTGGGGTCAACCAAGACACCGGAACCGTCGACAACCGAAGTGTACTTTTCGTTACCGAGGAGGATCTCGTTGGAACCAAGATCACCATCGGGACCGCCAGTCTGCATCTTGCGAACAGTAGAGGGATCAAGTTCGAGCTTGCGGTAGATACCCTTGACGTACTCACGAACAGACAGAGTAGTCATACCATAGCGATCGTGGGGGATACCACCCAGGCTGGGAGACTTGCCGGTGAAGAAAGACTTCCACCAAGGAGCACCACGAAGACGAGCATGCTCAGTAGCCCAGTTGACAAGGTCAGCAGTGTTCTCATCGGGACCCATGAAAAGGATCTCAGGTTTGCCGTACAAGTCGACGATGGGGTTCTTGATACCGGGGGTCTGAGCAGGCAGAAGAAGATCGAGAATGGCATCAATGTACTTCTCGAAAGCCTCCCGAGCGTTGTCCTGGGACTTAGCATCCAGGAGAATAACACCCTTGGAACCACCCTCGGGAATGTCCTTGTTCTTGCGCTGCTGAGTGCTAGCAAGACCGTAGTTTTCATCGAACAAGTTGCGAGCGTTGATGGCGTAAGCCTCCTTGCTGCGCGACTTGACGATACGAATACCACCACGGGCAATGTCCTTGAAACGGAGGTGGAACCCGCGAGATTCACCCGAGATGACGAGGAACATACCGTACAGAGGCTTGGGGTACTCAGTCGCGGGAAGGAACGAGGGGTTCAGGCGGAAAGAAAGAGCAACCTTGGTGGGAGTAAAGAAGTTGGTCTTGAGGATGGCGTTGTTGAAGATGCGGAATGAACTAAAGACCATCTCTTCGTGCTCGTTGGCCACAGTCTTGGAAATGTGCTCGACGAGCTTATCATCGGACAACACCTCGACGGCAGGAGTAGGAGCAATGTTCTGGCGCTGGTATTCAGGGGCAACCGACAAATGAGCGGCAGTGAAGGAAGCGTAGAGAGTGCGGACAAGCTCGGGGTACGACTTGATGATCTCCAGAATGTAGTCGGGAGTGAAGGTCTCGGTACGGAGACGGCGCTTGAGCTTAGAAAGAAGCGAAGCCTGGGCGTTGTTCTCAATATCAAGAAGCTGGACCAGAGAAGCGTACTCAGGACCGAGACGGTTGAGGAAGTGCTGGACGAAAACCCACACACAGTGACCGTAGATGGCTTCCTGCAGAGACAGCTCACCAGAAGTAACGATGGCCTGGAGCTTGTTCTGGGGCATGCAGTACAGAAGAGAGATCTCCTTGGTGATCTGGTGGATGGACTGCTCAATGGAAAGGAACTCTCCCTGAAGGTTCATAGCGGGGCGGAGGTAGACCGACATGACAGTGATACCGTTGGCAAATTGCTCGACGTACTTGCGAGAAGAAGTGACACCATAGTAGTGGTACAAATCGGACAGGGCCGAGAAAATACCACGGGCAGTGCGGGACCGGAAAGCGATGACAACACGCTTCTCAGCCATGCCCTCGACGTCAAAGACCTCGATGACGGGACCGGTACGGGAGACAGCCAACTCAATGATTTCCTGGTAAATCTGCTTCGTGTTCTCAGTAGCCTTCTGGAGGAAACCATGGTCGGCAATAACTTCCAGGCGAGTCTCTGAAGGGTCAGTCTCCTCGGGCTGCTGCTTGAAGAGACACTGGTAGACGAAGTAGCAACGAAGGGTAGCCTTGGAGCTAGGAGAGGCACCCAGAACGCCAGGAGAACGGAAGGTCTCAACACGGAACTTGTTGGGGTTGGTGGAGTCCAAGTACTTGGCCTCAAGACGCTCCTCATAGCGAGGACCCTCGGGGTGAGAGACACCAGGCTCGCTAGTGTCAATGTAGATAGCGTGATCGGTAGACTCCATGTCCAGACGGATCTCTTCCCGGCGATCTTGGCGGGACATGGAAGCAACCTTGGCGGCGTAAAGAGAGGTGATGTGGTTGGCAATAACATCAGGAGACTCGATCTTGAAGTATCCATCGTCGATACCAAGATCGTTGTAGAACCAAGCAATCTGAGCGTCAATGGTGGCCTCGGGAACGAGAGCACCGCGAACAATGATGTTCTTGACTATAAGTGGACAGGGTTAGCATGATCACGTGGAAATACCGGGATGCCGGCAAACAGCAAGTCTCAGTCCCAAAAGGGAAATTCTGCAGAACATTGGGATCATTAAGCAAACTTACCTTCACTCATTTGCTCGGCCTTGCCCTGGAAGGCTTCGGCGACATAGCCAACGGTGGCTGACCGCAAAGTGCGGTGGCCGTTACCATTAAGTCTGGCCTTAAGAGGCATGGCAAGGTGGGCCGGTTGCGGGTTGGAGCGAGGAGCAGCGACGTCGGCCATTGTGAGAGATGTGGGGGATTGGAAAAAAGATGAAGTAGAAGGGTTGCTATTAGCAATAGCGTTAGCAGTGTTCAAAGTAAGAGTCGTCATGGTGGCGATGTATGTGAATGTGTATGGTGAATGTTATGAATGGGCAATGGACATTATGGTTAAAAGACGAGTGATGATGTGGAATGGTTTGATGTGGAGATTATCCGAAAGCCAGAACAACGAGTGCAGCAGAGACCAACTTTATATCAAGTCCAAGGACTAACATTGAAAGTCGTTATCAAGACCGTTGTTCATGAGGCTGGAGTGCGGCACCAAACATGATAACCCCACGCCACCCCAAAGCCCAAGCAGCACTTGCGGCTGGGTTTGATATTGACACCAAAGTGTCAGGGAGTAGCGGACTGTTGTCGTGTTTCTGTCCCTGTAGACAAGAGGGGGTGGCTGCATCAACGTGATACGAGGACAACACCCTCATGGTGGTTGGCTGGTAAAGCATTCCAATCGATCAGATGGCACTGGCAGGATGGACAACACTATCGGGGTTAAATGGCCCCTAGGGAATCCCGTCGTGCGTCCAGGGCGACCATTTAGCATGCAGGGCGGAGGAGTATCTGACGGCCAAGGAACAGCTGGAGGAGAAATGCGGACACTTTGGCAGCAGACTCTGTCTGTTCGTTATCAGTGATGTGCAAATCCGCTTGTGGCGACACAGACCGACAGTTCCTGTTACCAACTAGTCTCGGCGCACAAGTTCCAGGATCAATACAAGAAACTCGTCGACATAGTTTCAGAGAGCCATGTTTAGAGTGGGCGTGGCTCCTGCACAATGGTCATGTTGAAGCTACCATTGACACCAATTCGTTTAGTGCCTGACAAGCACTGATAAGAATAAGACAGGCTAGGGTAGTGACTGAGCAGGCAGGGCAGAAAACAGTTGGTTGTGCCGTAGCGAAAAAGTGATAAAAATAGGGGCCGAGGGAGGCGTGGGTCGCGGGGCGAAGATAAGTACAGAAACACGGGAATCCAATAAGTTCTCTCGTTCGGAGAGAAGCGGTGGCGGTAACATTGTGTTTGTGGTCATGAATGGGTATTATGGGATGACAGGGTAACGGGTTGATTGGACGGAAGCAACATACCTCGCGATTAGCGATTTTTAGAATGTGAGGGACGTGTACAGCAGGGCCGATATGGCAGAACTAGACGTCAATTGAATAGCCTTAAAGACTGGTAAACATGTTAGACAAATCGATACTAGGGAGTAGGAACCGTTGGTTGGTCGCTCAAGAGGACCCGTAAAGTCTAGAAAACGGGATTGATTGTGTTGGGAACGCTTTTGTGATGCTATTGTAACAGGAGATAAGGAAAATGTAGATGATGTGCATTCTATTTGGCTGGAAGAACGGAGGCTCAAGAGAGCGCGGAAGCCACTTGTGAAAACCAATTGAGGGTTGGATGACAGGCCGGTGAGGGTTCATCCATTAAAGACGGGCCCAATTAGGCAATTACAACAAGTCAGGAACAACACCGAACCCCAGGATGGCAATTGAATCCTGGGGAGTCGGCTTTTGCTTACCAGACTACACTTGTAGTCGGCGATAAGACCAAGTTTCAAGGGCTGTTTTGTCTTTACCCATCCACAGGAAAATGGGCTGCGGCTCTATAAATTTATCATCAACCAGCAGCTATGACGCAACAAGTGGCCCCAAAATTGAAACATTGCGGGCGCTGTCCGTGGCAGTGGCCCACCGCTTGACGGCCCCACATATGGTGGTACCGTTGAAAAGCGGTGACCCAGCACTCAGCTGGTCGGACACAGAAAAGTGGCGGACCCCTGGCTCGTGTTGCTCTATATAGAATAGGCTAACCAAGCACGATATATCGTGGCGAAGGAGAATCCGACAAAGATAAAGGGAGATGGAATCCACAAAGAGGCGGACGTAGTAGCGCAGGTTGCCCTTGCACTATTTTTGTCCACCCAATCCACAAAAGCCGGGCAAAGATAAGAGAAAAACAGCAGGCCAGCCACCCATAGTGCCATCAGGAACAGCTAAAATCTCGGCATTCATATTGTAACACCAAACTTTAGTGTGGTAGCGGCAGGAACAATTCTCCTTGCTGGGGCAAAAAGAAAAGGAGCAACAGCAAAGACCAACACGTGGAGAAAGCTGCCGCTATGATAGCGGGAGTGGAATGACTTTCCAAATTCTCGATGGCCATCACGACAGGAACGAGTGCAAGTAGCTTCCCGAAACGGAAGGAAGCTCGGCATAGGCTATTGTCATGAACCGGTGAATGCATGACGGGGCCGGGGATGAAGAAGACTTTGAATGAATAGGCAGGGGATACGGGGAGCCGGAGTCTCGGTATTGGTCCGTGGACGGATACATGGACGGGACCGGAGAAGATTGAAGGCAATAAGAGCTGAAGTGAACTGTGGCCAGTTTGTGTAATGTAGTGGAACAGTGATGGTCTGGGCTACTTGGCACCAAATGAAAAGAACGGTGAAGAGCTTTGGAGGTAAAGAGGGGTAATGGATTGTGTTTAGGGTATATACATACTGAAGCTATTAAGATAGATTGATTGAGTTTGCGTGGATATCACAGATATCGACAACAAGTAATAGGGTTGATAGTTAAAAGTAACAAGTGGACAGCGTAAGACGCTCGTGGAAAGTCCAGAACAAGAGTAAAGATGTGATGATGGTGATGATAGCTGTTTAGATCGAAAGACAAGACTGGGCCCAACTTGGCTTTTGTACTTTGACGAATTCTATTAGCAATATCGCGACAGCTAGACTCCATTACCATTGATCTATTCACTCCAAGACTCACTTACAAGTCAAAACGGCATATCGACGGGTTAACAAAGCCATAGGCAACGATAAAATAAGACTATTTTACCGTTTTGGGAAATGATTATTATTCTTTATACACTTTCTCTTTTTTCCATGGAAAAACCATAAAAAACTAGACTTTCCTGGGCTTTAGAGTGGAGGACGCATATCCGGTTGTTGGGAAAACTGTACTACAGGGGGTTTCGAGCACCTGTAGGAAAAGGAGGGCGTTAAGTTCTCGACAATGCAGCTGAGGGGTTTTGATATTGGCTCATTCTGCCTGATTGTGACGACTTTAAATGTTCTTTTTGTTATTGGTAGATTCGGCGCGAATATGGCTTTCTCTAGATACCAAACACGGTTATGTGCAGTCAACAGAACCCTACGATATATGACAATATATGACAACATACTTACAAGGTGTCGTCAACTTGTGCACAAAAAGATACAACTGTTCTCCATGCTAGGGAACACATTGTACTTCCTTCGCCGGCGTTGTCTCTAACACAATGCAAGTACCGATTTGACGCGGTCCTAAAGACACTTGGTACTGTTTCGTCCAGCGAAACAGTTAACGCCAAGAGTGCATAATTCCAGTGGTCCAGATCCCCACGATGTTTCCGTGTATCGTCATGTGACTAGCTTATTTCTCAATTTATCATTATCCTGTTCGTATCAAAGGCCGAACATGGTGGAACCTCTCTAGCCCTGCTGAATTACAAAATAGCTACCATTACAGAAGTCATCCATGAAACGTGCCGCTATTCCCTATGATGATACGGCCACTGAAGACAACAAATACCCCTTTGGACAGGCCATAATCATGTATAGCTAGGCAATTTGATGTGCATATATCCAAATATTAACTACGATATACAGAGGCTTGCATTGGCTGTTTGGAGAAATAACGCCCTGTGTGGAAAAATTCTGCATCTTGCGGGCGCAATATTATGCTTGGCTCGCGAGATGTCCACGGCCAGGGGAAACAATTGAAGCATGGAAATCCATTAGAGCATGTTCTAAATCGGGTGTAAATGTCAATTTATCTTCGTTTCTACCCGTCTTCCTTTTTCAATTCACCGCCACACAGACGAACACTTCGTCGTGGAGTTGTCCTCCGAGAACCAATTACCCCTTCCGGACAGAGCCTCTACAAAAGGACACTCAGCCCCATATGTAACCCGAAAGAGATTCATCACATGACTAGTTGAACAATGTTAGGCGAAAGCTAAGTCTGCAGGGTCGCCTATATACAGAGAGTAGAGGAGAAAAGAAGCTGGCATGGCAGATGAAAACATCGTGACCTGTGCGATCAGTGATTTTGGGACTCTGGTCACGGGATCCGCAAGACCTAGAATCAGTGTGTAATGAATTTGTCAAGAAATGGGACCGGATATTCGTGGGTTTACGGTGACTCCAAGGTAAAGAGCAAGTGATAGAGGCGCATGACTTGGCTTGGCTTTGGTGTTTGCGAAGAATCATATAGTGAAGCGGCTAGAACATCCTGCCGCGTCTATCAAAAAATAGTAGCCACATCGTCATGGAGAGTAAATCCCGTCAAATGTCTGCAGTGACAGATGATAACGGCGGGGCAGAAGGCGGGGCAAACTTGCAAAGCAATGGCCCTAAACTAGATCAGGCCGTTGGCTAATTTTGGGGGCGGGTAGATATCACGATGGTCTGAGAGGACTTGTTCCCGTAGTTCTTGGTATTTCCTTAACAATTGTCATGGGCAGCCCTGGCTATTGCAGGATCTTTTGACGGCATTGCATATTGAGGCTCGCATCGCACAGAGACAAGAACATGCAGTTGACCATAGACCCTGGAGAGCCATTGTCAAGAGTGTTCGGGAGTATTCTCCGAAGTCAAAATATATCCATCGGGTCCCTGTTTCACTGGCATTCCTTTCCTTTTAGAAACGAATCCGCACGACAAAATTAACGTCTGTTTCTAGTGTCGGATCTAGCCTTCCGGGTTAGCATGTGCAACAGCGCTATTCTTATCAAAATGTTATCGTGGAAAAGATCTAAAGACCATATAAAGACATTGGACCGGGCCGGGAAAACATTGTTGATTGAAAAACTCATCTACCGTGGGATTCGTCATCAAGCGGCTTCTCGATGTTGGCTTGTTCTAGAAAATCTTGCCTTGGATTTGTCTTCAGTGCCGAGTGTTGCCAGCTGACCATTCAGGTACACTATGTCGCCAGCTGACAATACCTAAAATGGCTAAACCCAGTGCCTCTCTAACCCTTGTTCGGGAGGTCCATCACATCCTCGTCAAAGGCCGAAAGTTTGGCTGATGCTAAGCCGTCTCCAATTGCACCATTCAAACTATTACTCAACGCTTTCTACATCGTCACCTGTTCTCGTCACCTGCCATAGTCAACAAATGCATCATCACGGCCCCAAACCTAGTTTTCATTACCCCTTCATTACCTCACCGCCCCCAAAAGCTGCCGCCGCCGTGTTCCCTGTTAAGCCCCTTCTTCTTCCTTCCCCCACACTTGAGGGATCGACCGAGACGATTCATTCTCCAAACTGGCCGTAAAATCCGGGGAAATCCCTAACAAGATCCAGTTTTCTCGGCAATTTATGAGATAATTTGTCGTTGCGCTACCAAGGCTTAAAGCGCGGCCGGTATACTACCTTATGGCGGGGGAGGGGCGGATCTGACAAAGGAAGGAACCTCCAATTCTGGAAAGCGTGGTTGACTGTAATGTGTGTGGAACCAAGACATAGATTCTATTTCGGGCAATTCCCGAGTCGGGACTAGAACATGGAACTTACTTCAGACTTGGTTTCCTCTAGCAGGGTGTCGAGATCACGAGGACGTCAGAAATTTTGTATGGCGTCCGGGTTTATTCATTTCGGAGCGCAAGATGGTGGCTGAAGGGAAAAGGAGGAGAGGACAATTATGCCACAGGGACGGACTATGAGAGCCCAAGTGGTTGGGGCGGCTGTACTAGGCAATTTGACTCGATGATGCTAGAAATTCTCGGCGTTGATTACGTACAAAGTGACCAAGTGGACGCGCCCGGCGTGTGGCTGTCACTCGCCTATGGCCTCGTGGCCAAAGGGGTTGGGTTGCAGATTACAGTCGCCAATTGCGACATTGAAACGGGCCACGACTGTGGGTTGGAATTTCCTGTTTGGGATGCCATGTGTATGATTCTCCACAGCGAGTGGTTGTAGTTTGGAGCATATTCCGGCTGGCTGTTGTTGGTCGGACCACGGTAGAGCAAAACCTGGCACGGCTTAATATGTACAACATGTGTATAATACCGGGACGTGGCGAGTACGGGTGGGGAACCGGGAATGTGGAGAATTTATGTGGGTATGTAAGGAATACTACGGTAGAGGCGGTTTACGTGATGTTGCTCACAGTGGCGATTCATGACGACAGGAGAACGGGAACGGTGCCGAAGACCGAGAGATGATATCCACAGTTTCGTGGCCGAGGTTCGTGGAAGAGTGTACAGACGGTTAAACTACGTAATGTGGCTGTAGATCATCTGCGACTTGTAGGGTTATTTATGATTATAGGGTTCATGATGCGGGGCTGGTCTACGTCATGCGGGTACGGCCCGAAAGGCACCGTCAAGAGAATGAGCAGAGCCTCAAAAGTTGCTGGTGCCTGAAGACGCAACCAGAGTTTGTAGTATAAGCGAATGGAATGTATATTATATGAAAACACATGGCATGATGAATGTTCTGTCACGGGAGTAAATACATGTGACCCAAGAGAAAAAAGCGGAGATGGGTTACATATGTGTTTTAGGGTTCATTTAATTTGACGACAAGGGAATGACGTAGAGCTTTGAAATCCGTGATCATGTGAAGCTTGACAAATCCCCAAAACCTTTTAAAAATGTCGCTTACTGGATACACGAGAAGAGACGCCGAGACACTGGACGAGGCTGATGCTTTGAGCTTCACTCGTGACGAGTTCATTATTCCTACTCGTGAAGAAATTGCTTCTACTGAGCTTCCTACGTCCCGTAAGCTCGTCAACCTAATTACATTCAAGCGTCTTTACTAACATTACTTTGCATAGCATTTTCCGCCACGGAAGCTTACAAAAGTGCCCCGAAATGCACCTACTTAGTCGGCAACTCGCTTGGTTTACAGCCCCGGCGCACATCGGAGCGCATCACTCAGTACCTCAACACATGGCGGACGCAGGGTGTTCAGGGCCACTTCAAGCCGTTAGAGGGTAGCCCATTGCCGACATGGTTGGATGTTGATGATCGCGCGAGTCAGATGATTGCGCCGATTGTTGGAGCTGAGGAGAGTGAGGTTGCTGTTATGCAGACGTTGACGGCCAACTTGCACTTTTTACTTTGCGCTTTTTATAAGCCGAAGCGCGAGGGGAGACACAAGATTATTCTTGAGACTAAGGCTTTCCCTAGTGACCATGTAAGTTGAATGTCTGAATTCAGATGAAGAATTGATCTAACCAAGTGACGTAGTTTGCTATCGAGACGCAAATTAGACACCACGGGCTTACTACCGAGGAGTCCATGATTTGCATTGACCCGCCTAAAAATTCTAGTGTGCTTCCAACCGACTACATCCTCGATGTGATCAAGGAGCACAGCGCTGAGACGGCCGTTCTCGTTCTTCCGGGTATCCAGTTCTACACGGGCCAGTTCCTCGACATCCCCACCATCACCACCTACGCTCGCTCCAAGGGCATCTTTGTAATCTGGGATCTTGCTCATGCTGTTGGCAACGTACCTTTATATCTCCACGATTGGGACGTTGATGCCGCCGCTTGGTGTACGTACAAGTACCTCAACTCAGGCCCTGGCTGCATTGGCGGCCTGTTTGTTCATGAGCGCAACTCTCTTGTGACTACGGAAGGTGACGATGCTAATGCCACCTCGGGCTACACGAACCGCTTGGCTGGCTGGTGGGCTAACGATAAGCCTACTCGTTTCGGTATGGTTAACAACTTCCACCCGGCTGCTGGTGCCAAGGGCTTCCAGTTAAGTAACCCCAGTGTTCTCGATATCACCTCGCTGTGCGCTTCGCTCGAAGTGTTCCAGTTGGCGGGTGGCATGGAGCCTTTGCGCACTAAGAGTAAACTGTTGACCAAGTTCCTTGAGGATCTCTTGTTATGCGGTGTGGCTAGACAGGCACAACAATTCTTTGAGATTCTCACGCCTTTGGACCCCGAGCAACGTGGTGCGCAGTTGAGTTTGCGGCTCAAGGGTGTCACGTTGGAGGCTGTCATGGAGGGACTCGAGGCGCAGGGTGTCATGGTTGACGACCGGAAGCCTGATGTGATTCGTGTGGCGCCGGCGCCGTTGTATAACTCGTTCTGCGACTGTTATGACTTTGCGGTTGCTTTCCAGTCGGTGCTCCTTGCTGCTGCTGCGCAGTAGACTAAAATGTTTTGATATATGCTTGATCGATTTACCTCTTTTTTATAGATATCTTATCAATTCAACTGGACTTTTGAAGAGTTGATGGAGATCAAAAATGTGTACAACGAAATACCTAGCTGAAGAAAGTTTGTCTTTGAATGCCCTCCCATCCCCATATTATGCCGTGCTATCACGCCATTTCTTCATGTGTACTTCTTTGAAGTATGTTCGCCGAGATTGTCACTTCCATCTTCGCCCTGATGAGTATCCAGCGGCAAATCGCCCCTTACCCGCTGACACGGAAGAAAACATGCGAAGTAGGTCAGCTACTGGGCCTTTATTAAACGTGTCAGAAAGTGCACTGAGCAGGATGCCTACGTTATATCGGTGACAATAATATCCGATTGATCACGAGCAAAATATTAGATTGATTGAAGTGCTGATTATGAGAGCTTGGGTTTATACCTGCCAGATATTGTAGATTAACCAAATTTGTTGGAGAAAGAGCCCATTCAAAGGTACCGGAGAAGTCAAAAGAACTTGAAAGAATCAAAGAGATAAGAGAGGGTATTTGTATTTGTATTTGTATGTTCTGTTTAAAAGATAAGAGAGGGTGGCAGACGGATAGCTTGGACACAACCCTATCCTGAAGCAAGTATACATAGAGGCAGATGCCGCCTAAGTTATAGCTACTAAAACAATACAAGATAACTCGAGCAAAATTCAAGAGAATTCTGTTATTACTCAACTACCGAGTCCGCATCTTTTCACTGATAGTTCTATTAGCGCCGCTTTTTAAGGTCCTGTGTCTTGAAGTATGCACAGCTCATGCAACCCGCCGTTGATGTGTGTCACATCGTTATGCTTTTAGGTAGTAGCTTTAGACCACCCACTTCTGTTGTATTGTAATCATGACAAACAATCCAAGGCTCCCTTGAGTCACTGATTCTTACTCTTTTATAACTCTTGCCGTGTTCAAAGCTTGGCAGTTGATGTCTGATAAGGCAAATCCCTTGAGCTTACAATGGAAAGAGGGGGTTGATTACTATTCATGCGTCTATACGCCGTGTATCTCCGGGCTCGCAATAAAACGCACATGCGCGTATTACAATACGTGCATTTAAATAGGGCGTGAAAACTACATTTAGAACTCACTCTTCTTTCTTGCTCAATCTAATATCCAATCTGTTCACCATGACTGGGTTGTCACACGAGCGCGAATTTGGGGAAGTGTTTGGTTCCAAAATCTCCGACGTTCCACCTCCGACGACTATACAAGAGGTTAGAGAACGTGCGAATAGTCTCATGGAACTATTTTGCAAGTCTTACAAAGATGGGGACCCTTCTGCGACTGCAGCAGTTACAGTCGACAAAGTTATGTTTCCCAGACCGGGCTGCGACGATGGCTTTATGTGGAGTATAACTCCGACCGAACTTACTCCATGTTCCGCTCAGCCTGTTATATTGTATCTCCACCCCGGAGGCCATGTGCTTGGATCCGCGGAACAATTCATCCCCGTGATGAGTTACTACTCACACAATCTTGGGTACAAGGTCTTTTCCGTTGAGTATAGACTAGCTCCGGAGCATCCGTATCCAGCTGGGGCTGATGACGTCTTCCATGCCTATGAGTTTCTTATCGAAAACTACGAACAGTTTGGGATAGATCGCACCAAGATCGTGGTCATGGGAACTTCCGCTGGTGGGGGACTAGCTGCTGGGTTATGTATTCGTTTGCGCGACCTTAAGTACGAGTATCAGCCGATTCAACAGGTTCTTCTAGCACCGATGCTCGACGATCGGACGGAAATCACCCCCGAACATCCCCGGAACAAATTCTTTACCTGGACAATACGTGAGAACCAAATGGCTTGGAAGGCATTGTTGGGTGATAGTGCTGGGGACATCGATGGTGACGTCTCGCCCTACGTCTCGCCAGCTCGAGCAACAAATGTGGCGGATCTACCGGCTGCGTACATTGATCTGGGGTCTTTGGATTTGTTCCTGGAAGAGAGTTTGGAGTATGCTAGGAGATTAAGCAGTGCGGGTGTTCAGGTGGAGCTTCATGTTTGGCCTGGGTTGCCTCACGGCCATACATTTTATGGATTGAAGAGTACAGAGAAGGCTTTAAAGTTTCGGGTTAATGCGATCGAGGAAATGACGCGGTAGGTGTAAGGACTATAGTTTGTAGTGAATACGAACGAAATTGGGGAATTGAATAGTGATGACATCATCGAGAAGTTCTAGTTTGTGGTCACTTGCTTGATTTTATAAGAATGTTATCAGACGAACAGTTAACAAAACTCGTCATTCTTCGTCTATGAATTGTTGCCATCGAAGTCTATTTGGCAGACAACTGGAACTTGGAGACGTGTAGGATTGTCTCTGACAGACCACCCGTGTCGCATTCATTAGGAGTGGAGGGATATTACACATATGTACATCCTTTCCGCTGGGTTGGACTTTCCGCCATGCAATGAGAATTTCCATAACTCACTTGACGGTGACCGATCACGACTGGAATTGCAGTACTCCGGACAAATATCAAAGGGGTGCGTCAAGTAACTAGGTAACAATGCAGCGGTATTTCCGCTCTTGCAATCGTCAAAAACAATCGATGGTTGAAATACAAGCGTTCTAGGAGTAGGGAGGCAGAAGGTATAGTCAAACGTAGGAGCGCTATGAAGCAAACATTATCTGGTGTAACCAACATAGAAAAATAGCATCGTCAAGTCGAGTGCCGAAAGCAACGAAAACTAGTTCCAGACCGTGTTTTTGGATTTGTCTGATTCGAAAACAATCCTACATACCGACATATCATCCTACATTCACATGAACGGGATGTAGAAGACGAGAATCAATCCAGTGTACATGTCCCGGATTCTGTGTACATGGAGTACATGTACTCGTATCCATCAGTAGTCATGATTAAATTTCCGTCAAGGACACAGAAGGTAGCATGTGTGTATAAATTTACTACTATTTGACGACAGAATATCATCCATAAAATCATAGGTACACTGTCTTTAGATGAACCTGTGTTCACTTACGTTACTGCAGTAAAGATCGGGTGATACTTGGTGTTTTCATGAATATGATTCAGGGAATACGTTTCAAACATATTGCCCACGATTTCAACATTGGTATGGAAAAGAACAATCTATGGCCTCGCATGGGACTGTGACCACCCAACACATGTGAATCTGAATGTATAAGTAAGATACACACAAACACCATCCCGAGCACCTGGACTCGCCACACCGAGGATTCATCTTTTCCAGAACTCGAACATACCCGTTCATCGCTACTCGGTCGAGACAACATGATCTCGAATCAAAATTCCTAAACTGCGCTGTAGCATGAAGGCTTCTACACACAATCGCCAGAAAACTGTTATATCCGCCCGTACAATGCATCGTTTGTCTCGGTGAACGCTAGACCGCCTACTCGATAGGGGTGCTATTGAGCTTACTGCCATAGATATTGCTTACTCATCGAACTTCGCGCACAGAAGAACCAGTTTGTGTAAATAGATTATTGTTATGTATCAGTGTTTTCACTGCATTGGGATTTGTCTAAAATGGAAGTGCTAATCCAAAAACAGTAGAGGGCAACAAACTCAGAAAACCCCATTTCAAGATGTCTTGAACTAGTGTGCCGTATACTTCTGGTACATACAATTTGTGGCAATTTACATCACGAGTTCCAGTACCGCGTACAAGCGCCGTTTTACGGAAAAAAATTATAAATGGCGGTCTCCCCCGCAGTTTAGAGATTCAGTAGGTCAAATTTTCTAGTTCTACATGTTTTTCATCTATCCTAAAAAATCGTCTACTTTTGTCACTCAACATATTCTTGTCACATCTTTCACATTGATTTTTACGCTATATCATTTATCAACACCGGTATAAATTCACTACGTCGACCTTTGAATCACATTTTTTCCAAATTACCTATAACCACTATATTCAAAATGCCTCTGACCGCTCTGTCTTCTGAGGAACTAGATTTCCTCGC
>LCZG01000061.1:125377-168845 GCA_001483325.1 Huntiella savannae | reverse complement strand
GGGGGGGGGGGGGAGGGTACATATATTAGCCCCGGGAGCGGTGAAGAAAGACGGTATGGAACTTACATATTACACTGCATTTGTTTCGTCGACTATGAACCGTGTGGGGAGTATATAGAGAGAGGGGACAGATGTAGGAGACCTCAATGTAACTAGATCAAACGATGGTACACCATGGCAACCAGACAAAGCAAGGCGAAAAACAAACCCAGCTCTAACCCTCCACCCTGGCCCCAAACCACCCCAACCAGCCAATAAAACGCGTGCATCATTATTATTTTGCCACGACCGACCGAACGAAGGCAACAGAAACCACCAGACCCTCCATATCAAAACCAAGAAGATTCCCAAACAACCCCTTTCCATCACCAAGAGTACAAAAAACCAAAGAACAAACCAAGCAAACCAAACCCCGCTACACAAAAAAAAAAAAACAATGTCAAGAAACCTCCTAAACGCCACAAAACGCCTCATGAAGGAACTAGAAGGTCTCCGGAATAACCCGCCAACGCCAGACACCGGCATCGAGAGAATCGGACCTACCACCGACGAGAACATTTTATCATGGCAGGCTGTGATAAACGGTCGTGGAATCGGCCATGGATATGATGGTGACACTTCCTATATATCGTTGTCTATGATGGAAAATCTTGTATTAACAATGTTATTAGATGGTCGTTGGCTATTGGAAATCACTATTCCGCAAACATACCCGTTAGCTCCACCAACGGTGTCTTTCCGTACGCAAATCATTCATCCTAATGTAGCTTTGCAGACGGGAGAGATTTGTTTGGATTTGTTAAAGACCGCTTGGACTCCGCAGTATTCTATAGTGGAGGTTATCAAGGCCATTCGCATGTTACTTGGGGATCCGGGTCTGGATAGTCCGTTGAATATTGATGTTGCCTCTTTACTGAGAGCCGGAGATGAAGTTGCCGCACGAGGACTAGTGGGATTATGGATCCGTGAGGAACATGGCTATTATGATGGGGAATAGATGACACTGACAGAGAACAAGAGACATCCGAGTTACGCATTATGCCTTGGTTTTATACACACACATCACTTCAATACATATATCAAATAACAGCACAAGGTAACCATTCATCCAAAACCATATCCGCCCTCGAATCAACTAAAATAGTCCAAACATGAAAAAAAGATAATACAACGTCACCTGTACACCCAGATACGAAACAAACAAGTCCAAAGCAAAAAGAAAACGCCGACCTAGTGTTTATAACCCAACATCGCCGAAACCCCGCTTTCCCACGGGAACATAGTAAAAAGTAAAAAAAAAGAGAAGAAAAGAAAAGAACCAAACACTTCCCCAACCAATCTAATACAAGTCATGACACTGAATCCCCAGAGCAAGAAAGAATATCCATCGTACACTTTGGCTGTGGGTCTGTTTGACCAAGGCCGAGATTGTCATATCAGATAAACATGGAAATCACGACAACAACAAACTATCTTTACTCGTTGTAGTGGTACACCTATAACTGCTGTCAGAATTGCATCCTCAGAAACTTCAAGATTTAACACATACCTTGTAGTTAGGCAGACCGGCGGGTTGCTTGCCTAACCGGCGAACCATCTTGGCAAAACCCTCAGTCTCAATGAGGTTGTAGAAGGGGAAAGGAGGGAACATGGCACCGTCCCGGTGAACTTCGGCCTTGACGAGCAAAGCAGAACCACCCACACCATCCAGGGGAACCTCGTAGTGGATATCACCACCGGGAGTGCCCATAAAAGCCATGAGGGCACGGTAAGTGGCCATATCAGGGTAACCCTCGAGCAGAATGTCGTCCTTACCCATACCGGCAGCCATCTTAAGAGCGATCTCACTATCTTGCCAGTTGTTAAAGTCGTACGGACGCTCGGCCATCTGGTTCTTTTCCGGATCCATAAAGCGCTGGAAGGTGTTGGCGGCAATAACAGGCTTGTCGTGGGAAGCCATGTCTTGGATGATTGTGTGGGGCGTCTCAATGACGTCGGCATCCAACCAGAGAACCCATGAGATGGAAGTCTCAAGGGTGCTAAAGAGAAGTGAGTTGCGGGCGCGGGCCATAGACGCGCGACGCTCCTTCTGGTTCTCCTTCTTGTGGCGGACAGACTCATCCTGCGACATCAGAGGAGGCTCAAAATCCTGGCGCAGAATGACGACGCTGTGGAAGCGGTCCTTGGCCGAAGCCGACTTCTGGTGCTTAGTGACGGCGGCCTGAAGAGCAGTGGTGGCAAGGTTACCCTCCTTGGTCTTGGGCAGGATGAAGCCAAGAGTGATGAGGTCGTGGGGGTACTGCAGCTTCACAACATTGTCCCAGTATTCGGCGTAGAAGCGGGACATGGGAGTCAGAAGCAGAATAGATTCCCCGTTACCAACAGGGTCGGGAGTGGTCGTAACGGTGTTCATGTTGTAACGAACCACTGGTGGGGGCTTGGCGCCATTGCCAGTGGCTTTGCGGTATGGGATAGACGGCGACAACGAATTGGGATTAGCCGAAGAAACACCCGGAGCGGGCGTCGAAGAGCCCGAGAAAAAGAAAAAGAGTAGGCCGACAAATGCAAGCAGACCAATGGCCAGGCAAGCCGGACTTGACCGCCGCATACGGACGGAACCCATAGGACGCGCCATGATAGGACGGTGATTGTGAAGAAGGAGCAACAAGCGAGGGACACTTGACAAGCACGACAGAGCAACACGACAGCACAGCAGACGTGGCCAAGTATCTAAAGCGGGACAAATACCGACAGTGGACCGCCGGTGTGTCTTTCGGTGTCGGGGGGTGTTTACAGAAGCCGGTCGGGGCACCAATTCACTGAACCGGAGGAAAAACAAGACGTCAGTGACTGGAAAAAAGACAAATGGCGACAATACGGGGACAGGTGGGGGCCGGGGTGATGAACCTTTGGCGTCTGTCACTTTTGTCGCGTAGCTTTTAATATCGTTGTTTGAAGCCTCTGGCTTGTGGATTTTGTGGTGAATAGAGTAGTACGGTCAGAAGCGATCAACGAGCAAAACACAATGAAATGAATTTCCCAATAAAAAAACAGAAAAACAGACGAAAAAAGTGGCAGCAGAAGCCTTCAAGACGGTATGCAAGAGCCAGTCGAGAATAGAAAAGAGGATTACTGCTTGTTGGCTTGATGGGACTGTCCGGTTTGGGATTTTGGTAAAACGGACACGAACGCCTTAGAAGGATAAATCACAACCCCCCAAAGCTCCACATGTGCTAAGATGCTTTTGGTTTTGGGGGAATGAGCTTTAGCTAACAAGATTGGCCGGGACTTTAGTGGGTTTTGGAGGCGGCTTGAGCTGTGATTTACAGCGGGCTTCCGGGGGGGGGAGAGGGCAAATACGATAAGGCTAGTGGCTAGAGCTTAACGGGCCGCAGGAGGTTACGCTGGCCATTTTAGGACCCGATTTTGAATTACATGGAGGGTCCGTCCGGTGGCTGTTTGGGAAAAGTGTCCTTGTGGCTGGAGATTGAATTGTATGTCCATATGTAGGAACGGCTTAGGTGATGCTTCCAGAAGGAATGTGGATGTGGGCGGGGCCGAATGAGGGGGGAGCTCTCCACTTTGCGGAAAGGGGAACGACGACAAGCCACGGTCGCGGATTTTTCAATACCGACTTTTGGGATTCATATATCGAGACATTATGTGGCGATATGGCGACTATTGAGCTAGAGCGCATACATTGGATTCGTCATCTCCAATATGATAAAATTTCATCTGTTTGCTTTGAACTATAGCTAGCTCCAGCTCATCTGTGACACATGAGGCTCAGGGTGCAATTGGCCCTTGACGTTTCATAAGATGATAATCCCGGGTTGTCAGGGGCACATGTGATGGGGTTCATTACCAGAATATAGGGTTCCATAACAATCCGTTGAACGTCTATGGAAGGGTTACAAAACCGGGTTCGTCAGGGGTTCGCGGCGACCATGAAATAAGGGTCATGCTACCCTAAACGCCACAGACGCAAGAAACCACAACTGTGGCTAACTTCCGAGTCAAGACGCCACAAACGAGGACGCCAGGGTTACCTTGAACCAGGATTCACTCGGGGACCACTCCGACATGACGATGTGAATCCAATCGGCGACCATTTTTGTTGAAGGGCGTTCAGTTCGCCTTTTAACGTGGAGAACGCCGACTCTTGATTTTCTGCGAGAACCCCCCTGTATTCTTCAAGGGCGTCTTTTTATTGTTGTATGTGTGTATGTAGGTGCGGGAAGGTGGCAGGCTTTGTGGTCGGCGAGAAAGAATTCTTGGCGTGGGGCTTGTCTTGCCCGGATTGCCGGGTTGGGCACGGAATTGTGTGTGAGAAGGTCGCAATTAGGTGATTGATCAGTTACGATGGTATGGTCTTATCAGGAGTGAGGGATCTCATGTCCATGCGGAATACCATGGATTGTTTAAATACCCAGGTTTGGGTCGTTGCAAAGCGAGGTCGCCGTTTGAGTTGTCTAGGAAAGAGACTAGTAAATTAGTAACTCCCTTTTTCAAAACACTTGACTATATAAAGCATTACCATCATGTCTTCTACGGCTACTCTTACGACGCCTCTTCTCCCATCTACGGGAACGACACCCACATCTCCAGCTTCTGAACGACAGTTTTCCAAGATGCTTTTCCCAGTTATCTCCGGGGCCGCCTTTGGTGCCGCCATGACGACTGCTGGGATTGCCCAACCGAATGTTATTATTGCCCAGTTCAAATTTGAAGAATATCACATGCTTCAAGCTTTTCTTGCAGCTTCAGCAACTAGCACGTGAGTTGTTCATTCCTTGGTGTTGTTCAACATGAGGACAAACTAACAAAATCAGTCTGGTTATTGCTCTGCTACCGAAACTCGGTTACCCAAAACATGCTTGCCGAACTCCCACGACTATTGGCGTATTCCCCTTTGATGGGAATGTCATTGGTGGAGCTCTTTTAGGTACTGGAATGGCTTTAACTGGTTCATGTCCGGGGTCCGTCTATGTACAACTTGGACTAGCTGCGCCGAAATCTCTGTTGATTCTAGCTGGTGGGATCGTCGGTGGTACCCTCTTCACAAGTGTAATCAACCCAGCTATCACCAAGATCAAAACTAAGCTTGCGCCAAACCCAGCTTCTAAAGTTTCGGTGTCCGACGCTTGTGGTATTTCCCCACTTACATCATCATTCATGTTTGCTGCCATGACACTCTCTGTTGCGATAACTCTTTCGAAAATCACTCCGGCATCATCATATGCACATGGCGCGATCCCACTTCTTGGTGGTTTCCTTATCGGCCTCTCTCAACTCCTTTCATACATATTACGCAACGCTCTACTTGGTGTCTCGGGTTCTTTTGAAGAAGCTGGCAAGACAGTCATGTCGATACTTACCCTTGGAAAAAGAGCACTACCTGCCGCATACAACAATTGCCTCTTTGCTGGTGGCGTAGCTCTTGGTGCAGCTTTAATGGGTGTAGCAAAGCCTGAGCTGGGTACCATCGATTCAGCTGAAAGTGTCACTGTTACTAAAGCAATCGTGGGCGGATTTACCATGGTTGTGGGTAGTCGTATGGCTGGTGGCTGCACATCAGGACATGGAATCAGTGGAATGAGTTTGATGAGTCTCTCCAGCTTTGTAACCATTGGCGCAATGTTTACAACTGCCGGAATCTTATCTTCTTTTGTGTTTTAAAGCCAGATTGAGGTCAGACATGTGGTAGTACAGACTACATGCTTATATCATGATCTAATAGCATTGCATTGTTTCACCAAATACAGTACTTTGGTTAACCCCAGCCGGTAACCCTTCTCGTCTAAGAAGTACTCTGCCATCCCTCTGTGACACGCATAATTGTACAGCACAATCGATTATATCAAGCTGTTGTTTAATTCTCGGTTACAGCCGAACAGAGCCTCTAAGCCGGTTTCCAACGGCACACCCCCGTCATGTAGAAAGTTCCATGGTACAAGCACCTGACAGTACAGAATCTTCCTTGTTCTCTCCGTGAAAGAAAAAAAACATGTACAAACGTAAAACCCAAACTCATCGTATAGACAAAAAGTCCACCTCCAACAAAGGAGGGAGCCCCCGTGTTCTAAGTGGTTAAGCGGCGTCTATACAAAGAACATGAAGCGTAATGAGAACCACTTAACTTAGCCCCATAAGGCAAGTTATGCCGCCAAGACCCACATACCCGTCCTCGGGACTCTATTCCAGCTCATCGTCCATGTGGTAAAACAGCCCGGCAACCTACCCGAATGGACCCTCTTCATGAACCCCCACCTACCCGGCAATAAACGCCCCACGCCCCTACTAAAGAAAGGAAACAAAAAAACTCTTCAAGAAAGCGATAGCCACATCCCCAAACGTCTCAAACCCGTCGCCATCAAGTCAAAAAGACCACCCGGAAACGCCACAAGGAAACCTAATTAGGAAGTTGGATAGACGACACCCGAGCATATCCGCCGTCAACCGTTCGGCCCGTGTGGCGTATATCTGGCTCGTGTTGACCACGGGGGGATGGGGGGGTTGCACTGGCGCTGGGTTATCAGGTGATGGCGGGTTTCGTGTTGGTTAGTGGGTGCTGTGAGAATAGAATAGAGTGGTTAAGGGTTCGTGCAGGTGGCTTTGGGATGTTTTCTGGTGGGAGCTTGGGCGGTTTGGGTGGTTTGAGACAGAACTTATGGTCTAGATGCTACAAGTATATAGATGATGGCTGTGTGGTGGCGACTTTCACGTAGAGTGTGATTAACCCTTATGGTGTTGTTGGTAACCCTTTGATTGAGAATTTGGGCCGCTTATAAATGAATGTCGGAAACTTTGTCGCCCCATCACAATGGTTGTGAAAGAGATATGTCACGGGTGATGTTTGAGTTAGTATTTTAGTGTGTAGGTACATACGGATGTACATACATATGCACAATCCCATCAGGCATCTGAATTCGACAAGTAAAGTCTTTAGACGTTTATGTCATAACCAAGAAGGGGCGAAAAGCACAGACAAACAAGCTTTCCGGTCTTCACAACCGAAGCTTCTCCACGCATCCACAAATGCGCACTTCAGAGTTTTCCAAACACCCACAGGTTTACATACGATGAACCTTCCAGATCTGCACAGCCCATATTCACAGTCCTAAAGTATCTCAACATCTCAACACGAAACTGGCCCCATACCCTAAACATCCCATATTGGAACCAATCCGGTAGCCCGTAACGAACAACGGACAACAAAAACGGTTGTATTCTGCGAGATACTTGGACTATGAATGGTGCCTGGTAGCCTTGCATCATAATGAACGGGAGCTACATATTGGCAGGTACATATATATACATGTCCCACAGATAAGTGTGATTTTCCCAAGGCAGCCGAATTAATAAAGGAGATGGTGGGCATAGACAGGGAGCATGTCAGTCATGTCGGGCGGGTCGGTCAAAAAAAGCTTAAGTTGCTGTTTGCAGGAAGACATACCCAAAGGGCCGGCCTCTGTGACAGATGACCCAAGCTTCTAAAGGACCCAGAAAGGAAAATACAGACGGACAGGTGTGGTGTGGACCTCTGGTTCTGTACTACTGGATTTGGACACCGACAACGTCTGTAATAGTCAGGCCGGGGTGTGATTGAGAAAGAACCAAATCCTGAAGGCGGGAAGTATGACGCCCCATTTGTATTTGGGGATGATGCATACATGATGCATCCATGAATTGAACGGCAGAAAAGCTACACACCTTTGTGGAGTTTTTTTTCATGATCTTCTATTCGGTTGCCTACATGTATGCGTGAACTTGTTTGCCCAAAAGCAGGTTTTTTTGGATACAGCGACCTTTGGGTATATTGACATGTTCAGCCCCAGTTTCCAAGGGATAAAATATTTAACAAAGGGGAAAACAAAAACAGACTACAAGATCAAGCTTGTCAAACTAGTTGTGATGTTTGTACATTTGAAGGGCATCTTTAGATGAAGTGAGGCAATGCACTGTTTAATCCAGAGTTCATGGTCACAATGAGCTTTCCATCCAACATACATAGACGAGTCTAGTAATTTCCTGATTAGGCGATGAGTCTTGGTGATATAAGGCCAGATGACATGAGCTAGTTCGGTAACTCATCAGTCCAAGTTTTAGGAACACGCCCCGGCCGCCCTACGAAAGACTAGGGACATATAGTTTTAGGCGAGGTCAATGATAGGTGTAACCGCGAACAAAACAGGGGGTAAGTGTGTGTTTTTTTTTCGTCACTATGTGGATGTTTTCGTTTGTAAGTTTGAAGAGGGGGGTGTGTATCTAAGTATGTACATAGAAGAAGGGAGAAACTATAACACACCACCCAAGATGAAGAAGAGAATCCCGTTTTCGATGGGGGAGTGGATACTCGGAAGGCAAGACGTGGACCGGAGTGTCAATCATTTGATATAAAAGGGAGAGGCATTCCCGACTTTGTAGATGAATCTAGATTGCTATTCCTCATCACACAACGAAAACAAACAGTCTTGAGTTAACTCTTCACTTCACTTTTCAGATCCCCAAACTACTTACTACTTTTCCACTCTTCACTCTTCACTCTTCACCAATTCCAAAATGTCCGCCTACGGTCCTCTCGGGTTCCCCCACGTCGCCGTCAAAGATCGTCGTCACACCAACCCAATCCTCGAAGGTCTTCTCTACAAGTTCCCCGAACCCTCTCCCGCCGCTTCCTCCAAGACTACCTCTCACCACCGCAAGCCCTCCACCGACTCGTCTTCTTCCGATGACGCTGCCTCCATTCTCTCCCGTCACTCTCTAAGTGCCACCATCAAAGCCAAGTTCCGCAAGAGCATTTCCCGCAACTAAGGAGCCCGTCTTCAAGATGTGTGATCTGATCTGATCTGAACTTCACGCCCCTCTCTTTGCCCTCTTTTGGCCCGGGTGTAGTTCCGCTCTAAGTGCTGGTCACCGAGCTATTCGACAATAAGGGTTAAAGTGTACTGGTGACATCTTTAGCAGCCCGCCCGATGATCTCGGTCGAGTTTTTTGCTTTTCTTGGCTTGTTGTCTTGGTTTTTTGACTTTGCTTTCTTTTTGGTCACTTGTTCTTGTGTTTCTGATTCCCAATTACGGCCTTTCGGTCTACGTTTATGACTTTGTTTCTTTCCTACTTTGTTCTTTCAGGTCGTGGTACCCTGATGGTACTGGGGCTTTGTCGCTTAATTGCACCAAAAAAGGTGCACGTTATAGATGGTGGATAGTTCGGTTCCCGCTGCTACGGCTTTCGGCCTGCAGCTTTAATACAATCTTTTGTTGTTTAAGTTCAAGCTAATGTGATCTTCATGTATGTACATAAATCCTGTCATCATAAAATAAACCCTAGAATCCATCATCATTAAAGTTGGTCCGCATTGTGATTTGTCCAAGACTTTCGTCATCATCACTCAACTGTCCACCAGCCGTAGCTACAATATCCTCAACAATCCTTCTGGTAGCTTCTCTAGCCGGCGTTTGAACAACTCTGTCCGGTCCCATTGAAAACCGAATAGTTTTTGGTGGACTTGGATCGCCCTCACCATCACTACTCCAGTTGATTTCGTAACTATCGTTTCCCTTTTGTTTATCCGTTTTTTGAACGGTAAAAGGGTCATCACTTGGGTTATATCTCGCTCCTGTACTTGCTCCGGAAATACCCCGTCCCCCGAGAATACTCACACCAGGTGTCCGTGGCCCATGTGCCGAAGGAACAGCTTCAAGCTTAGAACGGATAGCTTCAGTTCTAAGCGGAGACATGAAAGCCTGACTGCGAATTTTAGGCATCAGAATTTCAGGTGACGAAGATGCCATCTCATCTGCTGGCTCATTTCTCAATCCAGTTGCTTTACCAGTGGTACCGGCCGCTGACCGACTTTGAGAGACCCCGGAACCACCACCTTTCACAGGTGATCTCATACGGGCAACAAAACAACCAGGTGATTCAGGTAGACGGAACGACTTTTTAAGATAGTGTGATGCACTTTCCGCTTGTTTACCCTTCCCAGCGGGCGTCACCGAGTTATAGAAACGAGCAGTTCGTTCTTCAAAAGCGATACTGCTGTCTTCGTGTGTTTCTTCTCGTGGAGCAGGTCTAACACGAACCGCCGACGATGGAAGAGGGATATCATCGTCACTGAAGATTTGACTGACTTCTTGCTCATCTCGTTGCTGACCTTGAGGCCGACCCGATGGAGTATCATAGGCTGGCCGCGCCTCCGAGTAAGCGCTTTGTCTCATGGCCGCCGAGATCCGCGGGGTACCTTCGGCGAGTTCCCCATACGGATCATCTAGCGCACTCTCTTCTTGATAGCCCCTTTGTTCATCTTGTTCGACATAATCTCCGCCGTGCTCATAATCTTCTCCGTCTATGAGAGCTTCCTCGCCATTTGGTGATGGTGCTGAGACGTCACGCATTATTGACGATTCCCCATCATCCATTGTCGGAGGCGTGTAGTCAGCTTCATCACCTCGGTTAGGCTCCATCGTGATGTTGGCCGACGCCTCAAAAAACTGTTTCCAAAACTGGGAAGCTTCCCATACAGCCTTGCTATGTTCACCATATTGCTCTATGATAGGCAAAATGCTTGTGCTGATGATACGGTGCGCTCGACTGAAGTTGGTATCAATTTCTATCATCTGTTAGTTATGCCGTCTGAAATAGGGGATAAAACTCAACTACCTTGTAGAGTCAGAGTAATAGACTGCTCCAGCTTCTCGAGCTCTTGAGTCTGTGTCAATTGCCGCCCAGCCATTTTGATGTATATTGTTGACAATATCGTCACTGATGTACACTCACTAACTAGTGAAGCTTGTATGAAGCTGGTGATGTTTATTCAGTCCAGGGTTGTCGCGTGGGTGATCGTGTTAGGGTTCCAACACACCGAACTACTCACCGACCCTGGCACATGTTCTCATTCCTAAGCGCCAAAGCGACTTATAGCCATTCAATTTGTCGCAAACCGTTACAATTGATTCTCCAAAACTGCAACCTATCAAATCTGGAACACAGGACACCAGCCACTTCAGCGAAGTCACCTCACTCACCTTAAAACCTGGACAATCGCTCTTCTTTTCTTCTCGTCACCTGGTTCTCCCCCAAGAAAAGCATGTTTGCGTCAAATACCACAATGAATTCTGTAAACTCCACGTCAAATGTCATGTCCCCGGCCCTGGTCTTTCCCAGCCGATCACGACCCATCCGCCTGACCAACCGCGGTCGTCAAGTGACGCTTCCGCACCCGACCGTCGCTCCAGACGGCTCATATAACCCGTAAGTTTTCTGCTGCAAACCCAAGGGTTAGTGTCCAACCCAACTAACTGTCCGCTAGACTCGTTTACACATGGGTTCCAAGACCGCAACCACCACCGGGACACTTCTTGGTGTCTATTGCTGCAACTGCTTTGAATCATCGGGATTTGTTCCTACGACAAAACAAGTATCCACATCCGTCTCACACGGCCCCGCTCTTTTCTGATGGTGCCGGGACAATCGCCGCTTTGGGCGCAAATGCACCGGATCTTCTTGGACGATCTGTCATTCTTCCTCCGTGTGTCGGGTGGTTGAATTCACCAGAGGGACCGGAAGATCCAACATTGTTCAGTGTCGTAGGTGGATCTGCTAGAACACCCTTGGGGTACGGAGCGGACTATGTAGTCGTGAACTCAGCGGATGTTGAGTTATCGCCAGGCCACTTGACATCCGTACAAGCAGCGGCGTTACCTTTGGCAGGACTGACGGCATGGAGGGCTCTGGTTACAAAGAGTGGGAATGCGAAAGTCGATCATAATATCCTAGTAACGGGGATTGGTGGTGGAGTTGCCCTCATGGTGCTCAAGTTTGCAGTGGCTATTGGGTGTCGGGTGTTTGTTACTTCCGGGAGCCGCGAGAAGATACAGGCAGCCATTGACCTTGGAGCTTCCGGCGGTGTAAGCTATAAAGAGGCCAACTGGTCTAATCAGTTGACATCAATACTCCCGACTGACAGGCCATATATCGACGCAGTGATCGATGGAGCTGGTGGGTCAATCATCGGGGATGTCATACGGATCATTAAGCCTGGCGGTGTCATAGTCTCATATGGGATGACACAGGGCCCCAAGATGGATTGGCTCATGCAAGCAGTTCTCAAGAATGTCGAGTTACGTGGAACCACAATGGGATCACGCAAGGAGTTTGCTGCTATGGTGCGCTTCGTGGATGAGAAGCGAATCGTCCCGGTGATTAGTAGAGTGGTTCCAGGTTTGGACCGACGCCAAGAGATTGAAGAGCTATTCCAGATCATGGAGTCTGGTGCCCAGTTTGGGAAATTGGTCATTGAACATGAACCGATCAGAGAAATTACTGAAAAGCTGTAGTAACGCAATTCACTATGTTTGATGAACACGAAATCATGTCATGATAAAACCTTTCTTTTTCAAATGTACAAATAGATAAACAAACAAAAGCAAAGCGTGGTATCCGTTCCGTAGCAGTAATAATAACAATGGCAATGCAAACCACTCCCTCCTTATCCTCTTCCCACCAAAATCTATTCCTCGGTCTTTCTTCTCTTCTTCTTCTTGAGCTCCGGCTCCTCGGGCGGTACAAAGTCCTTTTCTCTCTCGCGCTTCTTCTCCTCCTTCTTGACCTTTTGCTTCTCCATACGCTCGTGTCTGGCCGCCCGTTCCTTGGCCTCCTTGCCAAGGAAGTACTCTCCCGTCTCGATCTCCTTGTCGATCTTGCTCTTCTCGGGCGCTGGCGGGAACGGCGTGTACACCTTCTTGGTCTTGTCGGTGACGACGTGAGGGACATGGCGCTTGCTGGTGTTGCGCTTGCCGAATTTGGGGAGGAAGCGGTCCCAGGACTCGGTGGCGAGTGTGGGGTCTTTGGCGAGCTCGCGCTTTACCATGAGGGACTTGATGTGGTAGATGGGATGTACGTTGTTCATGCAGTCTTCGATGATGCGACGGACTTCCTTGAGACCCTTGTACGGGCCCATGGCGGAGACTGTGTTACCGTGGACGAGGAGGTATGTCTCGGTGAGAAGCTCGAGCGCCTTGAGGGTCGACCCGTTGGGACCGAGGATACGCTGGCGGCGCTTGACGAACTTGTCCTTGTTGCGCACTAAGCTGCGGATCTTGATAATGTCGCAAGCGACACCGTCCTCAAGGATCTTGACGGCCTGTGGCGCCGGCACGGAACGGGCAAGCAGACGGATCATGTCGCGGGCGTTAAGGATGGCAGCGGGGTCGTAAGTCTCGTGGGTGGTGCGCACAGTCATGCAGCCCTTGATGACATCTAGCTCGCCATCGATGTGGTACTTGGCCAGCGACTTGCGAACCAGAGGCCAGGCCTCGCGCAGGTACACCTCACGGTACTTGGGGAACAACGTCACAAACTCCGACTTCTCGGCGAAGCTGCCGGCTTTGTTGTCGTCCTTGGTGAAGACATCGACCTTCCACTTGTCAATGTCATCCGTATCCCACGGCTTTTCCTTCTTGTGTGTCGAGGGCATCGTGAGGAGTGGCGGTGATAGGGTCGTGAAAGATGGCGTTAGAGAGAGTCGATTAGAAGGAAATATTCACAAGTGAAACGAAAGAGACTACCGGATTCAGAAACAAATCAACGGAGATATTGCAAGGAATTTGACGATAAAAGAGTGGAAAATCGCGCGTTCAAAGTCCGCAGCAACCAAAGAAGAACCAGAGCCCGAAATTCTTCACGAAGCGGCAGAATAAAAAAAATTGGTAGTCGCTATCGATGGCTCTAGGGCCATTCTCAAGGGCATCCCAATCAGGCAAAAGCGGTGAATATCAATTCAACCTCTGTGAGACCATGCTGAGTCAGCTAGTTACAGGGGTCCAAATTTGTCGTGATGATGCGGACTTGCGATTTTGAGCTGAGTTGAAGAGGGCTTGCGGTTGACCGGGTTTTGGCCGATTTCTTTTTGTCTTTTGTGATTTTTATTGAGAAGGTTGTCACGATGTCGAAGCCTGCAAGAGACCAGATCATTAAGCTGGTTGTTGGTGCTGGAAAGGCGACTCCCAGTCCTCCCATTGGTCCGGCTCTTGGTTCCAAGGGTGTCAAGTCTATGGATTTCTGCAAGGTATGCTGTGACTACATATGTGTCTGTTGGCATATTGATTAACGCCGTGATTTACAGGAGTTCAACGCCCGTACCTCCCACATCATCCCCGGCACCCCCACGCCATGCCGCGTGACCGTCCGTCCCGACCGTTCCTTCACCTTTGAGATCCGTACCCCGCAAACGTCATGGCTGCTTCTCAACGCGGCTCAGGCTCCCATTCGTAAGGGCCGGAGACGAGGCTCTAGTAACCCCGGCAAAGAAATCATCGCGACTATCAGTCTGAAGCATGTGTACGAAATTGCTAAGATTAAGGTTACGGAGCCTAGACTATCGGGGTTGTCATTGGAGGGTGTATGCAGGGCTATCATTTACCAGGCGCAGTCTATTGGTATTGAGGTGGTGGCATGAGTTGGGAGATCGGTGTTATTGGGTCGTTGAAGGGGAAGGTATCCGACGTTCCAGGCTCGGAAAGGGTTTGTAGATTGGTTCGAGGGTGGGTTGGCATGCAGTCCGGAGAAGACTGCCGCATTTCTGTATAACATTTCATGTACGACTACTAGAACATGAGTATTCATGTCTATCTGCAAAATATTGTATTTTATTCTGTCACATGTAGGCCTCAAGCCACCAAACAAGTTGAAGTGACATGTGAGCCTCATTGAACACAATCTATGGTCACAATCTATGGTCACAATTCATGACCGCATATCAACTGCCACATAGATACACAAATACATATGTACACACATAGGTCTGTGTTATGGGCCAGTATAGGATGTACTGTATGTTCTAATAACGGGTACCAACATCACATTGAGGCTCTGCATGAGGCCCGTCTAACCCTTGTAGTTCCTGATAAGCTCCCGCAGGGTTATTTCAACTCTGTACCACGTTCGTGAACAATTACATATAAGATTGTAGAGAGCCGACCAGTCGTAAGTGAACATCTTATCGCTGCAGGGCGAGAGTGGCATGTTGAGGCGGCCGCAAGTGTTGAGTCGGAAGGACATCGGAGGGTTAGTAGGAGACAACGTTATCAATGTGTATAAGTGTGTGAACATGCATGAGCCGTGATAGAGTCACCAGGTATGTATGCACATATGTAGATACATATGTAGATACACATGTTAGTTTTACGATGCAAGGGGAGTAGTGGTGCGACTCAGGGAGAGACCCGGCTGCTAATCCGGACGTAACGGACCAACTATAGACGGGGGATGTAGCGGATATACCGTGGGTTATGTGGGACTTAATGCCCTGTCCTAAGCTGCATGAATTGAAGCATGACGGATTCTAATGCCACCTTAATAGTACAAAATGTAAAAGTCAAAGCCATCTAATCAGTGAGCAGAATATAAGATATCTGGTTGGCTTGATTGGACCGTTTGTCTGACAAAATCTGCTTACAGAAGATAGCTGCATGAATCTGCCGACCGCGTGTTCAAGTCGAACTAAAACTACACTCGTGTCTTTCTACGCACCATGCTATGACCGTATTTTGCCAGAACATGCCAGCATCGAGATATAACCGATTGATTAATCCCCGATCCGATCATCGCTCAACCGACAACAACCATTCACATGATCAGTAAACCTAAACACACGATACCCGAAAGACTTTCGCACTTCCCAGTTATGGCGCACAGAATCTCGCAATCCATGCCGATATGTTTGTGCTCGTCTGTCGAATAGAGTTGCCAATAGTAGTAGACAGCTTCCTTCTCATCAGCCGCAGGCAACACCGTTTCCTGCCCCGCTTTCGGGTTTCCGGATTAAGTATTCGCATGAGCTGGTTGGTTACTCCACTTTTAAGTAGCTCTTATATCTGTCTTTGTTCAGGCCATGACAAGTTAAACCCCGCTATTGGATATTCATCATGGTAATAATTGGCTCCCACGGTCCAGGCCAAGCTCACCATAACCAAGTCTGCGACGATGGTTGCTGCCAAATATACAAGACCGACCAGCCACAGAAACGCAGACAACGCAGACAACGCGGAAATAGCCATCACGTCTGGCCTCACTTCATCGCTTATTGGCTTTTTTGACTTGCATATTATTTCCAGCGGTCACGGACTCTTTTTTTCTCTTCTTTGCACTGTCGTGGGTGGCCTTTTCAGAGTGGCTAGCAGGGTCCCTTGGACAACTGTACATACAATGTATGAACATACACACATGAATGTGCATATTCGGCTTATTCCCAGCGGATGTAGAGAAAAAAAAAGAAAGAAAAAAGAAATTGTCGACCCGTGATCCCATGTGCGGCGTACGCACTTGCCCTGGTCGGGCCGTAGCTTCTCCTTGTTCTTTTGCATTGTTTATTCTGCATGTTCTTTCCCAGATGAGATGTCAAAATGGTAGTATCCCACGCCGTACCTTAGTTGTGAATCCGCAAAACTCGCTCCGCTGTTTCTTCTCTTCTCTCCATTATAACCAACAACTCTAGTGCCAAGCGATCCGATCTCCTTTCTTCGAGCCCCTCACCGTTGTATCATTGTTAACTATTCGGCCCTCCTCTCCTCTTGTTCGCATTTTTGCGGTCCCTAAAGCTGAGGGAATCTTGCCCTGGCCTGTCAAGCTTGGCACTGTTCGCATGCTAGAACCAGGTCACAGTGATAAACTTCAGCCACAGACAAAGGTCAAACGGACGTTCAACAGAACACTCGTTTATTCGATCTCTGTTTTTGCCTTTACTTGGTTACCAATAACAAGTTGGGCTTGCCTGGTTCAATTTGTTGTTGTCCTCAAACAGCCGGGATATAATCTATGCATATAAAGCTTTGTCTTGCTCTGAACCATCAGCTCCGGCAAACACGGCAAGGAACAGCAAACTCCGCTGGCTTAACGCCCTCACTTTACATGCCGTCTTACCTCTAGTATCCTTACACAAGCGTCGTCGGATATCATTGAATATCGGCTTACATGACAGGAGACAGTTCATTGTCGCCCTCCCACACTCGCCATAGTTCCGCCACCAAAACCTACAGCAACCGTCCAGTCCAGTCTCTCCGTTCGGTTCACTTTGCGACTACCCAAAAGTGACCCTGGAGTGCTCGCCACCCGCAAAATCAAGAGAATAAAGAGAAAAGAAGCCCACCCTGGCGTTTCGCTGCTTGCCGCCATCCCGCAGTCCGAAGAAAAAAAAAGAACATCAAGCGTCTGATATATCTTTTGTTCAATTCCAAGATATAAGCTGCCCCATCCCTTTGGCGATCTGCATACATCCGCCAGAGATAGCGAAAAGTGCGTCATTCCAGAGCATCTGCGACCCTGCTCGGTACTAATAGAACCGCTGCGGCGCTTTTGTTTTGATAAGAAACCTAGCTTTTCTTTTTCTTCTGTGGTTTCTACATCCCCCAGCCGAGCAAGCTATTCTTGGCGACAATCTAGGCGACAACCTAGAACCTCAACAACCTGCCACTCGCCGCATTGAACAACAATCCCTACCTAAAAGCTCGAGTCTTTCTCATTTCTTCATTCCGTCTTTGCATTTTGTTTCTCTGTCTTTGACTTGTCTGTTCGTCTGCATACAAGAACACTCGTTGTCTTGAATCTCCCATCGCATTACGCTATCCTCGACCAGCAAGCTACCACCAAAACCGGCTATTACACTGCCCGTCGTCGTACCGACACACTCAATTACTAGTCGCAATCCATCCTGTGCACCCCATCTTCCCGCACATCTGCCGCACAGAAGTTCATCGCCAACGTTGCAGTCGATAGAGCAAAAAAAAGGGCCCTTCCTGAGTATTAGCCTTCCATTCCGCCACCTAAAACGGACAACAGCCCCATCAACCCCGGCTGTGGCTTGCCATATCAACCGCCCCGCCCGCCGAGCCTCCCGAGTTCCACAGCTATACAAAGCTATAGATAGCTCTACGTCAGCACCACATACATACCGCAGAGTTAAACCATTATAGCGCTCAGCTATACTTGGTTTCTGTTGTCGCCACTACTCACACGGCCTAGTCTGGCTTCTAGAGAATCTAGACCTTTTGTCGAAATCCATACAGCTATAATTACAACAACCTCCTCTTTTACCTCGTCTCGCCACCTTTTTTCCATTTCTCACAATGTCAACGATGCCGCCTGCAGAAGTATCTAATAATCGCACAGGTAAGATATCCATATACCCGCATTTTCCTGCAGATTCCAAAAACTGGCTGCCGAGGTCCCAATCCCGACCGACGCATGTTATTTGAATGCATCCCGCGCGCACATCTTTCTGCGCTTTCGGTCGGGGAAAAAGAAGATGTTCTTTGTTCTTGATCTTTGACGTCGCATCCCGGTCGGTTGGCAACCGCAATTCACCGGCGACTTGGCTGTTTAATGTCTTGAATCGCCGCGGGGCACATCGGAAGGCTGCCCGGTTTGCATTATTCGAGCACTGCGTCCGCAACTTTGAGGGGTCCTTTGGTTGTCCAAATCGGGTTATCATGTAGTCATGAGGACTCAATGGCCTCGGTGCGTTGTGATTTTGGTACTCCAACAAGAGCACAAAAGCAGCCAAATCCGGCTAATATAGAGCGGCAGATTATTGCTGCCATTTTGGGCCTTAGCTTTGTGACTGTAACTAACAACGGCATTCCTCGGGTTCTCGCAGAAGACGAAATTATTGAAGCGTCAAATTCCACTAAACTTCAGTCAACCGCTCAACAAAATACGGCCGCATCGCCCTCACCTGCCATGCAAGTGTCCATACCGGAGGGCTCTACGGCCGAAGTGCCCACAGTGCATTTTGCGTCGCCTACAGAAATAATTCCGCCCGCACCTATCCCATCCGGCGAAGAATTAAGTACAGCTGATTCACCAGCTGGTGGCTTTCTCGCGACTATTACGCCGCCGCCACCCTCTACTGCAACTGCAGACAATGTTACGAGCTCTACTATAGCCGCTCCGACTTCACAGCCAAATTCCAATCAAGTGTCGGACCAAGATATTGCCGAGCTTTCACAGCAACTCAAGGAGGCTACTATGAAGAGCAAGAATCGCATTGCTTTTGAGCCTATTGCATCTCTCCCGCCATCTAGAGTAAGTACTGAACCTTTTTCATTTTCCATTGCTTGGTGTTACGCTGCTAGTGTTGGACACATGACGAAAGCGGCTTCTCCACTGTTGGACAGTCGCAGATGCAGCCCCGCGGACACGACATGTGCAGATAAAACAGACCCCTTTGGCTCGTATACACTTGTCGGCAATCTATCCGCCACCTATGTTGTCCGGGAAGCGCGAGTGCGCTGGGTGTTTTTGGTGTCTAGATATATCTTCCCATTTGGTCCTCATATTCTGCCAACGTCACCTTGCCAGTAGAGTTGATCACACACTGTTGTATTGCAGCTGCAAGGCTCCACTGGCTTGGCGGACGTCGATCCTGGCAAAGAGCCGCAACCCCACACCACGTAACATGCCGATAAAAGGACGCGCAAGTCGGTTGTTCGGGCCGGAGATGAGCTCTTCGGAACCGGATCCTGTGACAGGGAGGAATCGACATGCACGGGCTTGGCTGCGGGTGTTGCCCACCTACGGCGTTATCTGCAGGTAGTTGGCAAGACGCAAATCACTGTGTGGGTAGACGTATCTACTGTGATATTACTGCAAACGGAAAGCTGCAGACATCAGCGAGCATTGCATGTCGACTTTATCTGCGACTTGTACATGATTGCGCTATCGCAGATGTAATCATGTGGTCTTCCGTTCCGACAGCGGGCCGTGTACGGCGCACAAAGTTGGTCGAGCTGGTTACAAAAAAGTTTGGCTACGTTTGTTGAGTCGGGTCTAAGGTGTGGCTACCAAGGTGTTCACGTATCAAGTATGAGATTGCCAGTCGTTGAGACTAAGCAGCCCTCTTGCCTCATCACATGGTGTCACAAACCAGACTTAGCAACAGGGCCAAGTGGTCACTGACACTCCAGGGTGATTATTTCCAGAGTGAGATTATGTGTGTGCCGCACATTATGACGTTTCCTGGGCGTATTTTTTGCCTTTTTTCGGGCGTTATTAAAGGACTTATTTCCACCCTTGTTGAAGACTTGAAGACTAACTCATTCTTGTGTAGATGCCATCACATGAGTATCTCCCTCTTGGTTCACCCAGACAACGTCCTGTCGACTCTCATGGTCCCTCTCATAGTGCCAGCATGGTTTCTATCAATTCGCCTCCGCTTACGCCGTCTGGGACTGACATCGACTCGCATGCTCGCTCCCCTACGAAACACCATGCCAACGGCCATGGCGAAAGCGTCATTACCCCGCAGCCATCAACCTCTAATGACCGCAGCTCCAAGATCGGGACAGAGCATTTGTACCCGCGCCCACAAACTGCCAGCGATCACTCAAGGCAGAACAACCACCGTCGCGGCATGTTCTCACTTGGTCCCGGTGGCTCAACACCCAATTCTAGAGAAAGCAGTCCCTCCAGAGCTGGGTCATACTACAGTCGGCCATTCACGCCTGCTGGAGATTCTTCTAACCCATACGCCGCCAGCAGACGTGCGCCACAAGCTGTGCAGCCACATCCCAAGCAAATTGAGCCGAGATTTCACTTTACCCGCGGCAAAAAGAAGCATTCATCGCCGTCATCTTCTTCAGTTAGTTTACTGTCACCGGACAAGCGGCACCGGGATGACCACAGCTTCGGGCACACTGACTCGCATGCCACAAGCAAGAGTTCGATGGTTGACCTAAAACGGTTCTTCAAGAAAAGTCATCATGGACATAAGGGCGACAAGTCACCGGGTGGAAAGAGCAAGGGGACGCCAATCAAGTCGGGCCACTCACTTCCGTTCGGCGAAGACCACGGGCTCACTACCAAGTACGGTAAATTCGGAAAGGTTTTGGGTTCCGGTGCTGGTGGTTCGGTCCGCGTTATGAAGCGCAGTGACGATAACACCGTCTTTGCAGTCAAGGAGTTCCGAGCCCGGCACGCGTACGAGACTGAGAAGGATTACGCCAAGAAGTTGACTGGTGAATTCTGTATAGGCTCTACATTGCACCACGGCAATGTGATTGAAACGCTTGATATCCTTCAAGAGAGGGGTCGGTGGTTCGTCGTGATGGAGTATGCGCCATTTGATCTCTTTGCTATTGTGATGACAGGACGCATGTCTAGAGCTGAGGTTTCTTGTGCATTCTTGCAGATTCTAAACGGTGTGACGTATCTGCACAGCATGGGATTGGCGCATCGTGATTTAAAGTTGGACAACGTGGTTGTCAGTGCTAACGGCATCATGAAAATTATTGATTTCGGAAGTGCCCATGTATTCCGTTATCCGTTTGAGGATGGAATCATCAAGGCCAAGGGTAAGTCGAGGCTGCAGAATTATGTTGCTCATGATAGATGTACTAACATTAAGTTACAGGTATTGTTGGGTCAGATCCTTACCTTGCACCCGAGGTCTACGAGGAAAAGACACTCTATGATCCCAGAGGTGTTGATATTTGGTCATTAGGTATCATCTACTGCTGCATGACTCTTCGCAGATTCCCGTGGAAGGTTCCGCGTACGACTGATAACTCGTACAAGCTATTCGCTTCGGAACCTTCTCCTGGTCATGATCCCGCCCGGCTGATGTTTCCAGTTAAACAAAGCGAAGTTACGTCACCCTTGGCGTCTGGTGAGGATGGGGATTACTTTTCTTCAAACCACGGGTCGTCGAGTGCCCCTAAGCATGTGCACCATTTCGGACCGGCAACGGTTCCAGGCCCCGGCACACCGGCACCCTCGACGCCTAATGGACGTCGTGGTCCAACATCGCCGGGTGGATCAAGAGGTCCTGCATCACCTAATGCCAGACGTAGCGGTCGGAGTACACCAAGTTCTCGGCCCACATCTCCGGCGCCACCAAGACATCGGGCTGCTTTGGACCCGCTTAGTCCGCACGGTAATCCAGGTACACCGGGTGCTACTTCAAATTCGACTTCTAATGGACAACACCACGAAAAGAAGGAGCACATCAAAGGTCCGTGGCGTATTCTTCGCCTTTTGCCCAAAGAAAGCAGAAAGGTTATTTACGGCATGTTGACCATTGATCCGGCCAAGCGCATGACAATGGACGATATTATCCAAGACGAGTGGGTGAGCAATACTGTGATTTGCCAGCAACTGGATGGAGGTGAAGTTAGCGCGGCGACGGATCACAAGCATACTTTGGAACCACCAATGTCGGCTTCACAGGCGCCAGCGAAGCCACCAGCTCCAAAGTAGCGCTTAGGCAGGCGAACGAGCATTTGATTTAGTTGTTTTGGTTCCGTTTGGAAATGGAGTTTGGGCTTGTTTTTTTTGTGTCTGTATTACATGTTGATTTTGGGATCCCCTTTTGCCTTTTGCGGCAACTGGATGTCTTAACGGGAGGGTTCATTTTCCTGACATAAATTGTCCCTGACATTGCAATTGATTAAATATATTCTTATATCCGTATTGGTGTTATAAATGACTCGTGATTCTATCCTATTCTACAGATGAGCGGCAGCCCGCCTCCACCTTTCCGCAGGACGTTGACCCCACCTTGGCTTGCAGCCAATAACCCTAGCTTTGATTCCAGAATTTGTTGGAATGTTCGGGAGACACAAGGCTTGGGGTTGTACAGAGCCCGCTTTTTTTGCGCAGTTGGCTGGCTGGTTGGCAAGAAGCTTTTTTAATGACGGAGTTGACCTCGTGAACTTGTTCTTTTCTTCTTCGTTCTTCAGTACCTAAGTTTCTATTCGATAATCTGTACAAAATGGTAAGTTCTCTTCATCGAGCCGTAATACACGGCCGTCTCGGCTCCCCGAGACACCCCACCCCGCCCAGCGAAAGCCACCCAACTAACAACCGAACCAAACAAAAAGGCCACCTCCCTCCGCTCGATCCGCGCCCTCGCGCCCCTCCTCGACCGCGTTCTCGTCCAGCGCGTCAAGGCCGAAGCCAAGACCGCTTCGGGAATCTTCCTCCCGGAATCTAGCGTGGAGAAACTCAACGAGGCCAAAGTCCTCGCTGTGGGCCCCGGTGCGTGGGATAAAGATGGGAAGCGCGTGCCTATGGGCGTTGCGGTGGGCGATCGTGTGATTATCCCGCAGTTTGGTGGGAGCCCGGTTAAGGTTGGAGAGGAGGAGTTTCAGCTTTTTAGGGACTCGGAGTAAGTATTAGGGATGGGAGATGTGTATGTGTGATGTGGTGCTAACGGGTTTTTTTTGTAGGATTCTGGCGAAGCTTAATGAGTAGGGGGTTGAGAGGGTGGAATGAAGGGGGCTGCGGTGGCGGCCGTGTATAACATCTTGTTTGTTACTTGTACTATCAATTCATTACGACTTTTGTCCGTCTACATTGTGTTTCTGTTTCTGTGACTGTAACTGTGCCTGTTATATGACCACCCATACACCCCAAGCCACATGGCTACATGCTCCTGTCTACCAACCAACTTCAAAATCAACGATATGGTATTCTAACTAGGTGAATAAGCACATGATGTCATCTATAAAGGTCCTCAGTAGGTCCCAACTACTGTATACAAACTTGGAATACGTCATACATGTATACGTCCGAGTAACCTCCATCTCCAACTTCCTTTCGAATCCTCTTACGCACGTAGCCCCATTCACATATCATCTCGACATTCCAACATCATCATCCGACAGTCCCCGTTTCCAAACCGCCCATGGCCCCGGCGCTGAATCTCCGTCGCCGCTTTGTCGCTCCGATCGACTCTTCATATCCCGTGATACCAGTACTTCTTCCATCAGCAGCGTAATTGGTGTAGTGGTAACATTAATCGTTGCCATCCGGTAATGATTCGATTAGCCCTGGGTTCGATTCCCAGATTACGCAGTTCCTTTTGCCATTCTTTTTGTTTGCTATTCACATTCATTCACTTTTTGCTCATATATTGCACAACATCGACTCACCCTCATTCACATGACAGTCACAGTCTTATTCCCTTGATTGATTCAAAAAATACTCATAAGAATTCAATAAATACAATAGCAGATATATATTTCCATGCCAATCATCAGTTATACCCTTACAGGTTAATAAGTTCCACCTCGGAGAAATCCGGTGGATTCCGTCCATAGACCACCCGCACCTTACTATCCAAGGCCGTTCCCGCGTTACTCGCCGGGATATAATCACTCAACTCCTGCATCTGTCTAATCTCATCATCGCTAACCCCAATATCATCTCTAGGCAACCAAACCGTTGGTCGTCTGGCACGCAGTGCATAATGCAAAAAGGCATACCGAACAAGCACATCACGCTCATCGGGCGCCAAATCCTCAATTTCGTCATGGTAGCCCATGAATAAGGCTTCTCCTATGGCCATTTGGGCTTCCATATCCTTGTGCTTTTGTTTCTTCCGGTACTCGGCGGCGTTGTCTCGAACCTTACCGAGAGTGAGGGCGCGGCCGGCGCGGCTGTCGTTGGCCCAGTTGCCAATCATTTTGACAGGATTACTGAAGGTGCCGGTACGCTTGATGCGCTGCAATTCAATGTCTTCGTCCGAGTCGGAACGCATGGTGTTGGTGCCGAGCATGGGGTAACGGTCGTCGCCATTGTCACCACCCGCAGTAGGGGGTGGTGCGGAAGCGTCGGCGGCGTTGGCATCATCGTCAAGGAGACCAAGACGTTCATTTTGAGCACGCTGGAAAGCCTGGTCACGAATAACTGCCTCGTCTTCATAAGTGATAGGCAGGTACCGTAGAAGGGGTCCAAACGAACGATTCATAAGAACCTGGAACAAAATGGTCAAGCCCAGAACAACAAGCATCACAATGCCATGCTCAGTGCAAGGAGAGTCTCCGTGCTCATCAACAACGATGAAAAAGAGACCCGTCAGACACAACTCCATTACGTATAAACCAGTAAAGGTCTGGTTGATGGCATTGGGGTACAAGATACCGCCAGTGTCAACACCAAACCGCGTGACATAAAGCATAGAGTAACGCTGAGCGATCCACAGCAATCCGAATGTGATAATAGCAAATAGGGAAATGAGCGGAGCGACAATAGCGTACACAAGTGCAATGCAGGCAAAGTTGGTGTAAACTGGGAAGAAAGAACCCCAGTTAATGTTGGACAAAGTCGTGTTGCGGGACCACTTGGCACGGGCAGTCGAGTCAAAGATCCGAGCTAAGACATACCACCCGACCAAACTACCAACTTGTAGAAGAGTACCCGAAGACACAGACAGCGACTGCAGCATCATGTAAGAGAAGAAGTAGTTTGCAGATTTGGGCAGATTCTCAGCCAGCAAATCAAGAATCGAAGCGGGACTCTTGCTCAATTCCTGTATGTTTTCCAGAATCTTGTCCGCACTAGCAGCAAAGAAAGATGCAATAGATACAATCAAAAAGACTTGGAAAAATAGGAAGATAAAGTAAGCCCGCTGAACAAACTCGGCACGTTGAGCGCCGGTCTTGACTCCCTTGATGGTTGCAAGCATCTCGAGAATCATAGGCACCAGAATCAGCAGAATAGCAAGCAGCACAGTGGGCAAGACACCAACGACTGACTTGGAAATCTTGCGGATCGTGGGGTCCTCAACTAAGAAATGAAGCCACTCAAACTGTTGAACAAGCGAGTCGATTTGACCGAGTGAAGCGGTGAAAGCGACGGGAATAGTCCAGAAGATAATCATGGCAGCGACCAAGGCGGTGACCAAGGCAGTCCGAGCCCATTCTTGCCACCAAGGAATAGCCATGTTATCCCAAATGACATCTCTCGGTGAAACCTCATTGATACGCGGGGCCATCTGCTTGGGGATATGGTGAATCGCGGACTGGCAAGCCATGTGAGCAGCCACCTGGTGGTTGAACTGGATAAAAGCCGAGTTCATCAACGGGTACCGTTCGGGAGTCTTCTGGTCCGCCTCGATCTCAACATTGAGTCTGGCAAGTTCTCTACGGCACCAATCGATAGTGTCCACCTTCTTGTTGATCAGTGGCAAGCCGGGAAGGAAACCTGGAGTCCAAGTAAAAATTGGTAACCGGTGAGTGGGACGATGTTTGCGCTTAACGTACTTCTCCCACTCAGGCCGGTTGTCGGGTCCTCCTTCTCCGCCATCACCCTTCGAAGTTGTCGGAGGTCCAGTGTTGGTGATATCCTGTTTAATCGGGTTGGGATACTCAATTTCGGAAATCGGGATACTGATGAGTTGGAACTGCCACAAGAATCTTCTCCAGCCAGCGACGTTGGGTTCAATCTCCTTGTCGTTCTCTGAAGTCTGCGGGACAGGCGAAGAATAACTCCCCTCGGGAGCCTTCCAAAACTGCCAAAACTTGGGCTTCTCATCGCTGTACATCTCTGCAATGTTGGACACATGGCGCACAGTGTTCTTATACTCATGCGGTGCGTCATCGTCGTTGCTACGGACTTGATACGCCGCTGATTCCCCTGACGGTCTAGGCGAGTGGTAAGCGGGGTAATAGTCCGGACTGCGGGTACGTTCCTGGGGTTCCTGGGCGGCTTCAAAGGCCATAAAGCCATTGGTGTTGTCGAGAGTACTATCCATACCATGCTTCAAGCCACTACCGGCTTTGCCGACGCCGCCGCCAACTTTGCCAACACCAGTAACGACTCCACTTCCAACCTTCTCAACGCCGCCAACGACACCCTTGCCAACCTTAGACAGACCACCAAAGATCTTGCCAGGCGACAATGGGATTTGTCCAGGCTGAAGACTCAATCTCTTACGCGCAGTCTTGACAGCTTCAGTAATTTCGTCGTCCTGAGTACTATCAGCACTAGCTTGGGTCTCAACACCATCAGTCTTGGCTGCACGAGCCATGGCTTCGTTGTCTTCTTGTGCTCTCTGGGCAGCAAGTTCCTCCTTGGTCGGGGCCTTCTTCTTCTGCTTGCGGCGTAGCTTCTTGTCTTCCTTTGCTTGAGCCTTGAGTTGGTTTCTCTTGGCCATGCGAATAAGTTCAGTTTCAGCTTCCTCCAGTTGCTTATTCACTGCGTCACGTTCATGAACCTTGGCAAGAAGATCCGAGAGATCACGGTTCAACCAGATGTTCCGAATACCACCTGGGAAAACGTCAAAAAGACCCCGAAGGGCATCTTCACTGAGCCACTTCTTGGGGATAGAGTTGACAAGAATAGTAGTGGCAGAAGCTCTCAGACGGTGTTCAGCACTCGTCAGGTAATCCTGACGAACCTTGATGTACACACGCATCTCGCAGTAAAACACAGTGCAAACCCAAATAACTACAGCGATAGCCAAGAACAGATGCACGCCGTAGCGGTTCGAGTTCTCAGGCTTGATGTTTCCCCATGCCAAGGTATCGAGGCCAGTAACCGCGGTTCCGTTGATGGTAGTATTATCAGAAGTTCTTTGGTTGATGTCATGACCCTTTCCGTCGATATAGTTGAGGGGAATAAGCACTGGAATAACAACGCAAGCAATTGGGATGAAAATGACAAGCAGAGTCTTGAGATAACGCAAGAAAAAGTAGGCATCAAGGCCACATTTGTTGATGATTTCTCGGTCCTTGAAGGACATGAGACGAATAATCATTCCCCATGGTGTCCGTGGCGGGGCCTCTGTGCGCTCACGTTCAGGGACAAGATATGTCTTTGGTTTGCTATAACACAACAAACTAGCATTAGCGTCGATCTTAAGTGAGGTAACTTTGAAGAGAGAGAGAAGTAACTTACAATATCCTAGCAAGGCGATTCCGCAGCAGTAGAAAAAGAGAAACTTGCACGCCAAAAATCACCAACGAGACTACCAAGGCAGTAAGAAAGGCGTTTAAACTAATTCCACTCAAGGCGCTCCCATCGGTTTCCGTAGCTCGTTTATGCACAGAGCGGTCGACATAGTTAACATAGGCATGTGCCATTCGTCGGGCCAGACCATGGCCGTTGTGCGTTTGGCCCGTGGCCAACAAGTTAACCGACCTGCCAGTCATGGCGGTGGCGATATCAAGTCAAAAATGTTCTTTTAGGTGTCGAAAAGAAGGGTTGTGCCGAATGTGACGTCAGATCCAAAAGGAAGGAATGGAGTAAGCAGCGTAAATGACGTCCTAGATGGAAAAAAAGCAACAATTGGTGGTTATGGCGGCCGTTAAAAGTGCAAAAAGTGAAAAATTACCAGACTTTTAGATGGTGCGGTCAATCAGCTTTTTGAAGGGCCTAATTCTTTTGTACAAGACAGAAAGAAAAAATGCCACCAAAAATAAAGTATCGACAAAGAGGATTAGGTGGGGCGGACGGTGGTATTCAGAGAAGACACAAAGAGTCCTTTGTAAGTGACAGAAGAATCCGGCAGTGTAACGTGAATCGTAGCTTTGGGTACAGCTGAAACAGAACGGTGCAGATATGTAGGATAGTTTCTGTATGTTTCTAGGTAGTTTGTCGGTCGGTCGGTAGCGAGTCAGCAGATGGGGCGATCTGACGGACCGGAGTTATGGTAGGTAGAATAGATTATTCGGAGTAGCCGCGGAAGCTTAAAGTAAGTGATGTACTTTGGTCGGACGGGACCTTGTTTCGTGTAGAGGCCGTGAGATGATGGACGTATGCAGGTAGAAATTCGCAGAGCAATCGTGTCAATGGCTCAATGAAAAATGAGATCCCACCAGTGGATCTGTCTATGGATGCAAAGATGTAGATAGATGGGGGTATCAAAAAAAGGGACGATGACCTCGTAGACAAGACAAGGCTGCTTCGAGGGGTGTGAACTAGGAGTACGTGTGTGGTTTCTCAATTGAAAATGATTAAAAAGCAGAAACAAGTATGTATGTAAAATAGGGAAGGTTCCAAAAAAACAAAAGATGGTGTAGCGAGGAAGTTATGGATGTATAAGTGGCACGGCACGGGATAGTCTAGATTCAGCCGGCAATGACCAGGCCGATGGATAAGGTAAATTCGCAATGACGAAATAAAGGAAGAAGGAGAAAAGAAGATGAGAATCCAGCGGAGACGGATGGCAACTTTTCAGTCATAAATAGAGTCAGTAAATTCAAAAAAGCCAAGACGATAGACGACAAGAATCCATGGCAGTCAATGCTTGGGATGCTTCAAGAATGATAAGAAAGGTCAAAGAGTAAAAGGAAGAAAAAACTCCGCTACTAAGTGACTAGAAAAAAGAACGAGGTAAACGACCAAAGAAAAAAGAAGTGCATAAAGAGTTCATAAGCTCCTGCCCCATAACGAACTATTACAAGTAAGATCCCGATATAGCCGGCTAGGCAACTCTCTTTCGACATGATAGAACAGAACCCGTCCCGTGTGTTCCGTCATATTGGGCATTTGATACAGGCATGCCGCTGTTACTTGTTTCTGATTTGCACAGGCGAGTGGGGGGTCCACATAGGTTACCGGAGCCGGGGGGCCAGGACCACCCAGCACCAGCACCAGCACCAATAGCAGTAAAAAAAACCCAGGTGATGCTAGTTTTCCAGGAGTTTGAAGGGGATGGGGTACACATCGGACATGAACAGGATAAACCAAACAAGTTAGTTCCTCGCCTGACTATTTGTTTGCTTGACTTTATTGCTTACTTCCTTCCAAAATAACCTAAACCTCTAGCTCAGGAACAACTTTCAACCGCACTTACTAACAAGAATCCGCCAACCGATCGATACTCACCATCCCCTATCTATCTAAATGCAAAACCGCCAAATAAGCGCCGAAATTCACAAAGCCACTAAACCCCCCCTCCGAAGCGCACTCTTACCCAAACCTATTCTAAACCAACCAACCAATAACTCACAACCCGTCACCACCTTCCCTCACCGACCCAGCGGCTACGCCATCCACCCACCCCTGTCTGTCAGAAAGAAACCCTAGCGTCATCCCCCAACCCTACATATGTCCCTCGTCAATCCTCCCGTAAATCTGCAGTAGAATCTACGCTGATACCTGCACCGGGAAAATCACTACAGGCGTTACACATTTCTAGCGGGACAAAGACACCGTTTCACCGACCGTACACAGTTACGTAGATTCATACATATCTCGGTCATATGTCCTACCCACCTAGTAGCCCCGAGAAAAGCTACGAGATCCCTTTGCCACACACAAAATCCAATCAAAATCCCGCAAATAAGTCAAAAATACAAGTCCTGCCATTTGAACCAAGCCTCATCCTAAAGAACCCACTACCAAAATTCCTGACATCCTGACAATCCATCCTAGCCTGTGGCAAATCCCTTCTGGATTCACCGACCCGTCTACCAAAAAAAAAGGGAATCAAATACGTCATAAAGAAAATCATAAATCTATAAACCCTACCATACCATACCCTATCTATCAATGTATGTATCTGTACAACCGCCCAGTTTAACCTCAGGCCTTCTTCAACAGATCCACCAACTTGGCCTGTTTCTTAACCGCTTTATCCACACTATACAGCTTGTTGTAAAACGTCGTGACACTTGGATGCGCCATAACCTTGCTCTTCTCGAACCCAAGCACTCTTAGTCCAGCTTGTGAAGTGGCTCGACTGAGCGCCACATACGCCTGACCCTTTTCGAAGATACGTGACAAGTTTACACTTACACGGTCTAGTGTTTGACCCTGCGCCTTGTGGATTGACAACGCCCATGCGAGAATTAGAGGAACTTGCCGGCGTTTGGCTTGTACTTCACCTGTAGGTAACTCAACCTTCCATTCCTCGGGCTTGCATAGATGGCGAACAGTATGACCAGGCCCAAGATAGAATTCGACATATGGATATGCTTCCTTGTCACTGGCCGCCTCAGCCAGTGATGCTAGCTTGCCAATTGACTTTCCCCCCAAATATGAGCCGTCAGGATCACCCCTAGCCATAGCAGCGACCTGTTCCATCTCACTCCGGAAATCAATAATTCTCCCAATGAGACCGTTGAACAACTGTGCGCTATCATCCGTACCCATATTCTTGATAAGCATGACCTGTGCACCAGGCTTAAGTACCAGTTCCTTGGGACACATCATGTTTGCCAAGATCTTGTCCCGGTATGACTGGTCACCCGAGTCATCAGCAGCAAACCGCCGAGCCTCACCAGGCAACGCACTGAGTCGTCGATTGTTTGCCATATCTACTTCTTGTCTGGTAGGGAAAAGCTCCGTCACCTCAATCGAGTCGTCGAACTTGAGTTCACGTGACAATTTACGGAACGCTTGCACAGTCTGGTCACTGATACGACCAAGACGCATCTCATTGAGCATGTGTGCAAAGGCGGGGTCCTTTTGACGGAACACTTGTGTCAGACCAATTGTCTGGTCAATACAAGTACCCCAGGCGAGCGCATCGAAACAAAACTTGGCCGGCTTTCCCTTATCTGGCACTGGTGGCAGCTGGAAGAAATCACCGGTTAAAACCAGCTGAATACCACCAAACGGTTTAGCATTGTTCCGAATCTTGCGTGCAACCTGATCCAGTTTGTCGAACAAGTCACCATCAACCATGGAAATCTCATCAATGACCAGACACTTGGTCTTGAGCCATCTGGTCTTGGCCTTATTATTACGCTTGATCTTCTTGACCAGCACTGAAACCTCTTCCTTTCCAAGACCGATACCTAAATCACTTGGGGTTAGCTATATTCACAAGCCGTTGATCTGTTATTTATCGTACAACATGACGACTCATGTCACGAAAAAAAAAGACAAGAAAGAGGCAACTCACCAGCAAAACTGTGCAAAGTAATACCCCCAATGTTACACGCCGCCAAACCCGTGGATGCCGTAACCGCCAATTTCTCTGGGTCTCGCGACCACTTCCTCTTCAGCCCTTCAATAATCTTGCGCATAAGAACTGATTTACCCGTACCAGCAGGACCAGTGAAGAAGACCGACTGACCCTCCTTGACTACCAACTGTAACACGTCTTCCTGCTCACCACTGAGCTGAATCTTTTGGGGTTTGGGTGGGGCACTGCTAATTGATGTTACCGGAGCATCTGATTCGGCCGCGGCCGCCACGGTAGACATATCCCGTTTAAACGAGGCCACCGAAGGCTTAATTCCTGACCTCGACGAGTTGCTCACCATCGAATCGACCCTAGCCATAGTATTCTGGGCATCCCTACGCACCAGTGTCGGCTCAGGAGTGGCAGTATCACGCGATGATTGTGCCAGGTTGGGCGGTAGTCTTTTCCTTTTGGCCGCCACCACAGGAATATCAAGTTCATCTTCAGCTCTGCGCTTCCCACTATCTGCAGACAAAGAAGGTGAAGGAACTGGCAAATCATCGTCACACAGATCGACCACAGCGGGGTGAGTGGGGGCCACCTTGGGAAGTGGTGGGAGCTTCGTCACGAGCTTGACTGGGCCGGCGGGCTTAGCCACCGGCATGGTGATAGGCGTAATTTCTTCAAGCGGGTCATCTGAGAAGTCGTCCATGTCGAGGTCATCGAAGCCATATTCCTTGGCAAAGGCATCTGTCGAGAAAAGGTGACCGCTCGAAAGTGCTGGCGGTTCAGGCACAGAAGACACTGCGGGGGCGGGGCCGTTGGTCACTGGGGTCGATTTCGTTTCGGCAAAGGAACTTGAAGAGGCAGCACAGATAGCTGACATGTTTGACGCGGATGGCGGCTTTCCATTGGCCGTGGTTGGTCGTAATGGTATCGTGGCTTGTGAGCGGAGATCTTGTTGTGTGGGTGTTGCTTTTGTTTTGGGCTGGTTGAACATTTGCATGATGTTGTTGTTACCGATGGCTGCGGATTTGGAGCGGCTGTTGGCTGCCTTTGCGGCATCTAAGGAACGTGAAGACATTGTCGCGAGATTATGTGCTGTAGAGGAGAAGTGGCGAACAGTATGTTTGTGTCCTGTGCTAACAGACGATAAAGAATGTCGAGATGGTTGTCGAATTGGTAACCTCTGTATCCCATCTAACGTATCCGTCAAAGCACCAGAAGAGTCCGTAACCCGCGATATCTCAGATTCCAAAAGATCCTTCCGACTCTTCAGACTTGTCGCAAGTACCAATTCTGTCGTCTCGGTACTAATCAACCGTTTTTGTTGTGATGTTGCCAGTCCCACTAATCGTCTTTCAAGTCGCTGTGCTACTCGTTGTTTTCCCTGTAGCACCCAGAACCAACAACCGCGCTTCATCCATGCCAACCTCGCCAGCATAAAAAATAACAGAAACCCTTAATAGTCCAAGGGCAACGGACAAACCCAGGACAGATCCGGACCAGGGGATGGTAGTTACGAAATCGAGGAGAAGGAGAAACGTAGATTAAGAAATGTGTTTCTTAGATCGCGACTGTTTTGTGATGTCTATAGACGACTTGGTGTGATATTCCCGGTGCAGAATTAGAGAAGACGAAGGAGAAACCCTAGAAGTGGGCATCCGGCTTTAAGTAGTGATAAATTTGGCCTTATAGTGTGTAAAAAAGAGAACTGATGCCTAGAAACGAAAGTCGTGTAAAGTGGTTTGAAAAATCGCCCAAATAGTTTAAAGTTGTGCAGAATTCTCGATCCAGTGCGACGCGTTTCCTAGACTACGTGTTGTGTGTACATACAAAAGTAAAGGTTTCTCTCAATCTAAAAAAAATTACATTCACATGTGATTCCTAGTGGGGCCTTTTACGGACCCACCGTTGACTACTACAATAAGGCGACACCGATTTCATCGTACATTGTACAAGAGAAGAATATATGTGTATATATCTATGACAAATATGCAAACCCTAAATAACACAATTCAATGCATTCCAAACGCTAGAGCTGCCCAAATTCCAAAAGGAGAGATATGTATGCAACCAAACTGAATAATAACACAAACATCGACCGACATTATCCGTACTTCGCTTATGCCCCGCTTTTCCGCGGATCGGAGCTGGGGGGACCGTCAAAAGCCGGGGGACCGTCATAAACCGGAAGAAACTGCTCGAACTCGGCATCTCGAGGTCTCACTGTAGCTTTTTTCTTGGTGATTGCTTCGGCTTGGGCATACATGGTCTGAGAGAACATCTTGAGCTGGTGAGGATCTGGGGTATCCTTTTTCTTGGCCTGGTACGTCACATTGGTGACTTGCATCGGACGTCCACGGCTGCGCTTGGGAGCTTCTGGCGCCAGGTTGGATGGAGTAGGCTTGATTGGCGAGACGGGCGGCACGGAGAGATTGATAGCAATTGGCTGTTTTGGAGAAGTTGGTTGCTGAGCAGCGAGCTCCGCCGTGGTAGACTTGGCGATGACAGATTGAGCAGCAGCTTTTGAGGCTTTCTTAGCCCCCGCTTTGTTGGAAGCAACGGGCTCGGAGGTAACCAGTTCAGCAGCAGCTTTCTTGGCTCCCGCTTTCTTGGGAGTGACGGGCTCAGCGACAACAGGCTCATCAACAGCCTTGGAGGATTTCTTAGCCCGTGTTTTCTTGGGAGTAACGGGCTCAGCGGTGGCCAGTTCATCAACAGCCTTCGAGGTTTTCTTGGCCCTTGCTTTCTTGGGAGCAACGGGCTCAGCACTAACAGACTCAACGGTAATAGGCTCAGCGGTAACAGGCTCATCGACAGCCTTGGAGGATTTCTTAGCCCTTGTTTTCTTGGGAGTAACGGGCTCAGCGGTAGCCAGTTCATCAACAGCCTTCGAGGTTTTCTTGGCCCTTGCTTTCTTGGGAGCAACGGGCTCAGCACTAACAGACTCAACGGTAATAGGCTCAGCGGTAACAGGTTCATTGACAGCCTTGGAGGATTTCTTAGCCCGTGCTTTCTTGGGAGTAACGGGCTCAGTACTAACAGACTCGGCGGTGATAGGCTCAGCGGCAACAGGTTTATCAACAGCCTTCGAGGCCTTCTTAACCCTTGTTTTCTTGGGAGCAACGGGTTCAGTAGTAATAGGCTCGGCAGTGTCAGGTTCAACAACAGCCTCTGGGGCTTTCTTAGTCTCAACGGGCTCAGAAGCAACGGGCTCAGTGGCAACAGGTTTAGCAACGGCCTCTGGTGCTTTCTTAGTCTCAACCGGCTCAGAAGCAACCGGCTCAGTGACAACAGGTTTAGCAGCAGCCTCTGCGGCCTTCTTGGCCACAACAGGCTCAGTGACAACAGGCTCAGTGACAACAGGCTCAGTGGCAACAGGTTCAGCAGCAACCTCTGCGGCCTTCTTAGTCTCAACCGGCTCAGAAGCAACCGGCTCAGTGACAACAGGTTTAGCAGCGACCTCTGGGGCTTTCTTAGCCACAACCGGTTTAGAAGCAACAGGCTTAACCGGAGCCGGCCTATACGGCGGCGCCATATCGGCAGGAGGACATCTATCTCGAGACGGTGGTCTTGACCAATCCATCCTAGTAGCCGACTTACCCCCCTTTGCCTTGGGCCGATTCCTCGACTCCCTCGCAATCTCCTTCATCATCTCCTTATCCGACCTCCCCAAAGCGCCTGCGACACCCTTTGGCGTCAATCTCTCTATGACCAATTCCTCCAACTCCTTGTCGTCATCTGTGATTTGCGCCTTAATAAAGGTCAACTCATGTTGCAGCTCAGTTTCCGTCTTCATTAGCTCCATGACGGGCATTCTCGGGGTATAAGAAAATCGTTCTGGATGAGGTTCTGATGCCGGATCGGGTGTGATGCCCTGGTCGAGACGAGCTTCATCGCCCTTTTCGAGGAGTTCGTAGATGTCGACTGATTCGCCGTGTGGGATGGGAGTGGGGTGACTAGGAGTCAGACAGTCCATGTTCACTTCCTTGCGAAGAACAGAGTCAATATCCACGGCCGAGAAGAATCCTACTGCCTGTGGCAAATCGTGGATTCCAACTTGCTCGGCAAACATGGCGCGGGTCCACAGGTTCGCGACTTGTAAAGCCATGGCTGCCCGGTACCGGTCCTTGAGAGATACGAGGTACCGAATTTCATCGTGGACCGTAATTGACAAACGGGCATCAATGGTGTACTTCCGAATCAGATAGTCCATGGCAACAATCAACATGTGTAGATAATCCACACCCGAAGATTGAATAGCCCAGTTAATTCTTGAAGTCAAGTAACCCGACCTACTCACATTTCGCGCCAACAAAGCCTCCGTAATACCAGCACCCAAAACAAACGTCCGTGGCCGGGGCTGTCCAGCAAATTCTTCCAGCTTGTTGAAAACAAAAGACTCGGTTCCACCACGCCAGAACTTCTGCTCAGAAATAACCTTCTTGTTCGTCTTGATACCCTTGGTCTTGATGTATAGGCGGCCAGCCGTCTGGAGAGTTTCCGCCTCAGTTAGAGATGGGTTGAACTGACGAAGTAGCGTAGCGGCGAATTTGAGACCAGCACCGTAGATACGTCCATAGTTGAAAATCTTGGCGTCGTTTCTGGTGATTCCCAGGATACTTGCTGTGCGTGAGTGCATATCGGTTCCGGCAGCCTTGGTTCCTTCAAGCGTCATGAACCCAATGGCGTTTCCACCGTGTAACTGGAAAGTAGCATCGCCGACTAAACTGGCGATCCAAAGCTCTTCTGAATCGACATCAGCACCCACAAAGCAGTAACCTTCTGGTGCCTTGACCATAGCCTTCAACTCTGATCCCACGCGGTTCTTCTTGGCGTTACTCGCCGTTAACCAGGTATTCTCAACTGCACGACGAGTGATGGTACCCATTGGGATAATCTGGGGAAGAATATATCCTTGGCCTGGTGTGGCCTTGTCGCCCTTGAAGTTCTCTTCGTACACAGCCATCTGGCCCTTGATACGGTCACGGGCACTGATCCAATATGAGCAGCAAGCATTCATCTCCAGAGCCTCTTTGGCATATGAGAACTCTGAAGATAATGTGCCCTTTTCGAAGTAGCTGAGATATGACTTGGCCATTGGGTTGGTGCACCGGGCCTTGGGACCATCCTTGTGAGGAAGTTTGAAGTAAGCGCCTTCTGTATCATCGATCAGTGTTTGGACATTCTCTTCCTCATCAAATTCACACCGGATCATCTGTCGGTCGGTATAACTCTTGAGTTCCTCTGGCGCCACCTTGAATACCCAGCCATACTTGGAAGACCAAACCAACGGGTGATCTTCCCAGCATAAACGTAAAAGCAAAGGTGCAATACGTGTTCTCACGGTTAAGTTCATAGGCTCTGACACCTTGGGGAACAAATCCTTGTACCACATTGGCATCCCGGGAAGTTTCTGCCGAGACACCGGTCGTGGCGGTTCCTTCTTGGTACCCTTGGTCATACGGATTTCTTGACCGGACCAGTCCAGCTGAGAATACCACGGGTCATTTTCGTAGACTTCTGGTTTATCTTTGAGCTCCAATGCTTTCTCCGCAAGGGCTCGCAAACGATCATTGACACCGGTGTTCATTGTGAGATATGTTTCTTCCGCTGTCTTGATGTAGTGCTCCCATGACTTGTTGATAGGCAAGATAACAGCAGACAGATGTCTCAGAGCTGCGAAACTGACAGGGTGTGGACAAGTTTCTAAAAAGTTAGGGAAGACCAATCTGTACACCTTGTGTGTGATTTGCACATCACTGGCACAATAATCAATCAACTCTTGTAACTTCTCGTTAACGCCCTCCCGGTCCAAAGTTCCAAACTCGTCACGCACTGTCTTGTCCATAGCGATATTCAAATGGAACTGTGCAACATCTTTCAACGAGTTGATAGAACTTCTCTCAATCCACAGCTCTTCCTCTTCCATAGACCGTGCCTTGATTTGCTCTGCAAGTGCCTCGTCACATGGATTCTCTTCAAACTGCAACTGCAGTTCCTTTGTCTTGCGGTGACGCATCCATGTAGGTCGTTGTTGTGAACACATACCGTTGACAGCAACGTGTAGTGACATGGTATCGATAAAGCAATTGCGGGTTTGCTTGAGGTCATATTCTTCGAGGATTCGGGCGCGATCGAAACCAATGTTGTGACCGACGATGATGCGTTCTTTTGATGGGTCACCTAGTGGAATGAGGTGGTGGCGGTCTTCCGTTTCGCCGAGAAGCCATGGTGATAACCATGAGTACCAATGTGTCGGGCTCATGGCACATGCCATGATTGCGTATGGGTTATCCTTGTATAACACTTCCGTATCAAACGATAACATGTTCTCATCGGGCACATCGACAGGTACTGCGGTACAGCCCCCCTTCTCGTCAGGGACATATTTCGTCCATCCAGATCTAACCGCCCACTGTTTAGGCTGGATGGGGTGCCCCGACATGGCAAACTCGGACGCAATCCTCAAATATGGTTCCGAAGAATCCTTCCCCAAAAGCGTAAAATGCTCGTCTAGCGTCTTACTCTCGCCTAACAAGTCGGGTATGTTAAAGGCAATGGGACCCGCGCCATCCGTGTTCTTCCCTAGTAGATCATGTCTACTCAAATGCTGCTTCGCCAATTCCACCAAATGATCGGGTGCCTTGGGGTCACTAGCCTTTGGGAAAATCTTCTGGTGTAATTCTTTACTTAACGATTGAATACCGATCTGACTCGTTCGTGACGTCGCGGGTACTATTGTTTGTCATTCGGTTAACCAAAGCCCATGTCATCACAATCGTCGCACAGAAGGAAAAGCCCGTGGCGTCTGCCAAACTGTGCGTCCACCAAGCCAATCACCATCCATGAAAGAAAAAAACGCAAAAAAAAAAAAGAAACTTACAAGCCAAGGATTTTCTAACATCACCAGCCGGTACCTCGGCCGTTGAAGCCCATCGTGTAAAGGCAATAAAGCTCCCTCTCGTCGTTCGTGGTATTGAAATAGCGGCTGTTATTGAGTGTGTTGGATGTAATGGTCGTGCCAGCCGCACAGTCGACGCCAAAGCCAACATTGTGAAAGTTGTGAATCTCGCTAGAGTTAAAGTGACGATTCACTTAATGGTTGTAAAAGGTGGATTGAAGAAATATCGCCAGCTGCATCGTCCTCTGAATGTCGGTTTATTTGGATAAGCGCCGCCGTTTGTCGTTGGGCTGTTATCGATTGTATTGTATCCCTTACGTCTGGTATGCGCCGGTTCACGGCTTGTGTCGTGTGCAGTTGTGATGGTAGATGAAATTCGTGAATATTATCTGACAGCATATGTCCCGCCTTCAATATAGTACATTTCGCAAGCTCGTTAGTTGCTATGGATTGAGGAGTTCCGATAAAGTCGACGACCGTGAAGAAAAGTAAAGAATATCGGTAGAAAGTGGGAGAAATAGTATCGGTTAGTATCTGCAATGATTCATCAGAACATGCAGCTATGCGGAATTGCTGAAAAAAAAAGTAGCATTCTGTGATGCAGTCCATTACGCATGGACAGGGATTTCATTATCATTGTCCTCCAAAGTTCATGGGCCGATTAGCGATTAGTCAGTAATAAGGGTATGCAGGTTAAGTAGTTCAAACCCCCACTAGTTCTACATTGTTGTGTTGTGTGTGCATACAGAAATTACATACGTCATGATGAAGATGATGATGAAAAAAAGTATAAAATGTATTTCAGTTCATGGCTGCACCTTTGCAGCAATATCAAACAACCCCAAAAAGCAAGAAAAAAACGCCAAACCCATTGAGACAGTGTCTCGTAATTTTGAGAACCAACAAACCCAGACATGAATGCAAAACCCCGGGCAATAACCCCTAAAAGCCAATCAGCCAACAGCTATCACTAGTATAAATCCCATTTAGGAAACCCGACACACGCGACCATCAACACGCACGACAAGAAAACATGTATTCAAGTAGACATACTTGAGCGTTTACTTGCGAGCAGCAGCAGCGCGGGTGCGCTTAGGGCTGGTAGCGCCGTTCTGACCGTACACCTCCTGCTCAACGTTCTTAGCAGCCTCCCAGCCAGCCTTCTCGGCGCGCTGGACGTCAATGAGCTGAGACTCAGTAGTCTTAGACTTGTCACCCTTTTGCGCGGCAGAACGGCCACGACGGGTGTAGCTGGCAATGAAGAAGCTGACGAAAAGGTACGTCAGAGGAGCAAGGTAGAATACGTTGAGCCAGACAGCAAACTGGACACCAGAGCTGTTGACACAGTTCTGCGCAACGTAGACAGTCTCAGTGCGGGTGGCGCCGGCGACAGCAGTGGCAGACTCAGCGGCAGCCGAAGAAGAGACGGAAGCGGCGGCGTCGGCGGCCTTGGTCATGGCTCCGATGACAATCTGCTTAAGGGTGTCAAGGACGCCAGCGTTGGCCTCAGCGACGGAAGCAGCGGGGGCGGACTCAGTGGTGGCAGTGATGGGGACCTGGGCGGTCATGGGGAGAGCGTAAGCGACAAAAGAGTAGGACATGGCACAGACGACACCAACGAGGAACTGGGTGATTTGCATAGTGGTCAAAGAACGCTTGATCACCATGGGGACACGGATGTTGAAGGCAGTGACGGTGTAGTAGGTGTACTGTAAAACATATCATGTTAGTATTCAAGTCAGGCATTATGCGGGCCGAATCCAGCGAGAGGAAAAATACATACCATGAGCGAGTGGATCAGAGAGTTGTAGACAACGAACAACCAGATAGGAGGAGCCATCCAGCGAATACCAGCCCACATGCACATCATAGCACCAGCGTGGTGGTAAGTCTGAAGAGTAGAAGAAGGCTTGCCCTTGGCGAGAATAATGAGGGTATCAAGAACCTCGTAGAACTTTGAAAGATAGAACCACCAGCCATAGAAAGCCAGACCCTCGTTCCAAAGACGACCGGTAGCATAACGGCTAGGAAGACCAGTCTCGGCGTCAAGACCAGCGTTATTACCAAGAGTCGCAAACTTGCCAGAGTCCTCGTTGTAAAAGACAGCGCCGTCGAATCCAGGAACACCGTTAATCTGGCAGAAGCTGTCAATGGTAGCGGTGACACCACCGGGGCCGTAGGGGCTGGCAATAGACCGGTGCATGGTACCGACCATGTTGATGAAAGTCCAAGCCGAGTAAACGGCAAGGAAGATGTTATGCAAAACGACAAAAACCTTGAAAGCGCGAGTCTTGCTGATGGCCCAGGGCTGCTTGTTGTGCGAGAGGTTGTAAGCAGTCAAAGCCTTGGCCGTGACGGCATAGACGGTGGCGATGGTGAGAGGAACCCGGGCATCAAGGACCGGAGCCCACCAAGCCTCGGGAATGTTGAACTTGGGCGCATACTTGAAGCTTCCGGCTGGTGGTGGGGGAATGGCAAAGGGCTCTGAAGCCAGAGGCCACTTGAAGAGCTCCCGAACGGGAGTAATGAAATAGGTAAATGGGGCAGCCTCCATTGTTGCAATCTTCCTCAACGGATAGGTATAGACGATGAAGAAAAAGAAAGAAGACGAGACAAAGTCAAAGAGGAACGAGTAGAAGAAAGATAATAAACAATACAGAAGCGGGATACTTGAAGTACATAAACCTCTACTTATCGAAAAAAAGGATTCCTTCCCAGGACGGACCAAGCTCCCGTGGTTCCACCCGGTAATAACAAAAAAGTCATAAACAACCAGAACAACACTGAACGGACCGGCAATCCCAACTAAGTAAAAAGAACAACCACCCAGCGCAAAAGTCCAAGCGAACCACGCATCTCAGCGTGGGGCTCGAGGCCCCCAAAAACAAACACAAAATGCGGGAAAATCGAATCTGGGGGAGGTGAACGAGGCCGCGTCTGTTTAGCGGTTCACTGGTTGTTGGGATTTGTCGGTTCTTTTTTTTCTGCGATATTTTGAGTGGGATTTATGCCACTAATAGTAACTAATACATTTGGATTTTGCCTAGAAAGGGAACTTGTTGACTCTGTGGTAACCATCAAAGACTGGATTTAGCCTGACTGGGTCTGGGGGTTGAGTCCACTTCTCGGCGGAATCTTCCTAACCTGGTATTTGAGCACTTGGTCCTGGTTTGGGTTATGATATCAACAATGATGAGTGGCTTTAGTTGACTTGAGTCTAAGAATGTCTCACATTCAGATGTGAAGATTTCAGATCATTCTGGTGGGATATGCAGGTATTACATATGACCCCGGACACAACCACAGTGTAACTTTCAAGCACCATGCAATATCAATACTGGTATATCCGATCTATACAGTTCCAACTATTGATGAGGCTGCACAAGCAATTCAGGGCTGGGGCAAACAATGATACATAAGCCCTAGTGGATACAAGCTATACTACCACCCAACGACAACAAAATGCTACCTACACTTCAGATATCACAACTATGAACGAACCAAGAGCAATGTGATTTGAACAACTGTGCGTCCAAGACAATGTAATTTGGAATAAATACTCCTATAAAACGCATCTTTATGCCTCGGCTTATTATTTGTTGCATTCAACCCGCATAACTGCAACTTCATTGCCGCCGCCTACATTTCGACATGAAATACACGTTTTGTTGGGACTGACATCGCATAGTTGCCCCTCCCCCGCAAAACTACATGCAGCTATCAAATCTGTATTGATCAGTAACTTTGATCGACCCAGTCTAGAACCCCCAGCATATGTACAAACCTTCCATTCCCGACCTCCTTCGATCTAGTGATATGTGTGTATGTACATACAAAATCTGTACATTGGTTGTCCCCCTCAACCATACATGAGCTCTCAATCATCATTGTCTTTGGACACACCACCAAAAAAGAATTTATCTCAAGTGTCACAGCGGGAAAATCCACCGCTCCGCTCCGCCCTGTTCGAGGATCCCTGTCACATTTGCAGGGCCTGGAGCCGCGCGAGCCCCTTCCAATCCTGGTTGACGCTATATCCTGAGTAGCACTTGGCGTCGCAATAATCTTAACCCGGTGTTGAATGTTAAGCCGGAATACTAACATCAAAAATGAAGTATTACAGGACTTGTTGATGATAGTCTAATTCACAATGATGATGCTAGAGAGTCTTCATCCCAACAACTGCTACTGGCATATACATACATCCTCACATACGCATTGCCACACACTGATATGTGACATGACATGTGTGTCTCAAATACTCCCCAAATCCCATCATGAAATTCAAAATGCGGGATGAACTATTTGACCTGTCTTACAACCAAACCAACCCCAGGGAGCTCTATCCTGAAAATCAGTGTTGGGCTTGATAGAACCAACCCAAGACACCAGCCCCATCAAATTCGTATTCAACCCCATCCAGCCAGAGCAAATCCTGTTGTCCTCGATCGACGAATCCACCTTAGTGTAGCACAAATCTGGGTTTAGCGGCTTTATTAACCCGGCCGTTGTTGGGCTCTCAGTGTGTAGCGGGTTAGTCTTAATCCGTTTTGAATAGCGTAGTTTCGGATTCGATGTCTACGTTCTTCAAGGATACAGTCAAGTTTTGTAGCACGGACAAAAGCGATAAATCAATAGCCGGTTTTTTATACAAAGCGATTCATCAAAAAAAATGGCAAAGATACATGCACATACAGACGTGATATAAAAAAACCGTTGCCCGGTTTATCTTCAATTTGGATATCAGCCATTGGTAGGGTTAACACACAAAACCCCCCGCCAAATTCGAAGTGACAGGGGTTTAAGTGATCTCAACGTCCAAGGACAATCAAAAAAATATACACAATCGAGTACTACATCTCGACGACAGTCAACCAAAAAGTATTGATCTGAGGCGGACTTGAACCGCCGACCTTTTGTGTCCAAGC
>LCZG01000061.1:99256-125297 GCA_001483325.1 Huntiella savannae | reverse complement strand
GAGTCTATATAGCCCGGAAGTTCCGGCTCCGGAGAAAAAAAACAACATCACAGAGAACAATATCAACGACAACCAAAAAGAACAATGCTTAAACAGTCACAACAACCAAAGGAAGACCGCCAAAAAGATGCTCCGAGTGAGGGTCGAACTCACGACCTTTGGATGGCATTATCCAGAGGAATTCTTAGAAATCAAGCTCCTCATGAATATGAGACCACTGCGCTACCACTGCGCCATCGAAGCTTGTATGTATTTCTTGTTGTATGACTACCACGTAGCGGGGCTTAAGTAGCTTGAAAGCAAGCCGGAAGGGCACAAAAAGGGAACAGAAGGAGTTGTGAGTGCTCACTACCAGGGTCGAACTGGCGACCTTCGCATTACTTGATATTCGAGGTTGAATATTAGTACGACGCTCTAACCAACTGAGCTAAGCGAGCTTGTTGTAAGGAGATGGCGATAGGAGGCTATATGAAGTAACTGTAGAATGATGGGCTCGTCATTGGGCCAATATTAGTACAACAACAACAAGTCACTGGACCAAGCCCCTCCCGGTGTTGGTTACCGGGCCCTAAGCTGGTCATAGGAGGGTTTCTTGGCGAAATACACTCGCATCTCCTCACCTCTTGGGACTGGCCCAAAGGACGACACCTTTGTGATCAGCCTCACCGGGCGAAGTCGTCGTATTGATAGTTAGCGTTGCTCAGGTAGGCGATAAATAGAAGAACAACAAAAGATTACTGAAGTACTAGAGATATCTAGTAGAAAAAGAGACATTACAGGCGAGAAGTGTAGAACGGGGAAATAATAACTGGCAAGCTAAATATGTTATATAAGGGCTGCTTCTGTAAGACGTCAGTATCTGAGACCTTGACTTGCTTGGGGAGCTACAGTTTTACCAGGTGATGCTAGTTGGAGTCGATAATAAATGGCATAGCAACAAAAATAATAGGCGTGCTGTTGATGTTCTTTCGACCAAGAGAAAAAGGTTGATAGGCGGTTCGTGACGTGTAATGAGTATGTGATAGTTGGAAGAATGTATGTTTTACACGTGGACCGGACTAGAGAAGGCTGGCTTGATAAGGATTGGAGCGACGTTACACGGGCTAAGAAATAACGGGCACGCCTCGACAATGGTTTAGTTCCCTGGCTTATACCTATGTATGTATGTTAAATGGCATCAAATAACAGAGTAGACGATAGGCTCTTCACTCCTATGACTCAACCTTATTTCAAACAGAGTGTGCCGCAAGCCATCGATTATTAATCGAAAGATCCTGATATCCTATCACGTCCCAAACGAGTGAGTCTCTTTGAATAGACAAGCTTTGGATGACGCCGCTACGACAAGCTGACAACTTGCGCAAGTGTAATGTATAAATATATTAAGAAAATCGCCACCGTTCTATTAAACACATGAATACATATCTGCCCACAAACTAAAGACATCATAATATTGCTTGCCCTTTAATCCGTAAAATTGTATCTCTTCTCCCCACAAATTGTCGATGCTGGAAGAGCAGGTATCAATACTGTTCGATAACAGTATGACATGACGACTTTTCTTAAAATGTTGATAAACCTATTTGGGCCCTTCTGCCTCCAAAGACAAATACCCTACTGTCCCTAGTTCCAGATTGTGTTTGTGTTGATCGGGTACCTCCCCGCCCCAATATTGCCTAGTTTTCTGGCTAGACCCGGCGACCCAAAGTCATATCAACCGCCAATCTCCCACCACCTCGCGCTTCATCTGGGTCTCCGGGAATGAGACTTTCACCACTGGCCCTTAATCTGGCGTTCCACACGCAGAGAATCGATTGGGGTCGTATCTTATGTTCATGGTCATTGACTCTCACCCTGCTCCTGAGGGTGAAGCGAAAGAGCCAAGGATAGGACGCGGAAAGATATGGCCCATAGAACAATGTTGGGCAAGTTAATGTGGTTATGTTGCGAGAGCGGACTTCAGGCTCAAGACCCGAAGAACGAGCGGCGCGTACTCTGGGGGTCGCGCAGAGTTGGGGATTATGAGTATGAGTGAGGTGGTGAATTGTAAAGTATGATAATGCACTGGAAAATACAGAGGTTATGACTTGGTTTTAACCTTTTTGGTGACTGCTTGCTGTGTTGTTTGCTGATTCCTATGATTTGGTGTTTCTAGTGTACTCCCGACATTACGTTGTCTAGTCAATTTTCGGTCTGATGAGGGGACAGATTACAACAGAAGGTTCTATAAGTTTGTAGATATTTACAATGTGTCAAATTTGGTTGTACGTTGTTAGATAGTTCTGTCCTACGATGGGTCTAGATACAATATCCGCGCTCAACTCAATAGGCAATCTTATGGACATTCTCAGTTCTCGCCTATCCTACAAGAACAACCTAAACATGCTGTGGACAGCAGATGACGTTTGTAGTTGTAAAAGAAAGACATTGAATGCAACACACTGTCTAAGACAGTCAAAAGACTACGCCACGACTATAACACCAGTTGTTAGTGGTGTTCCACAAAGTATTTAGTAGGGTTACTATGTAGCAAGTATCTGGGTTAAACCTTGAGGTCTGGTGATATGGCCATCCGGGTACCAAGACCGCCGAGGGACTAACCAGTGGATGGGCTCAAATCATGGCAAGTCTAGGACAAAGATACTCTGAGAACAGATTAGACTGGCTGTCGTAATGAATCTTGGCATGATCCTTGGCTTCCAAGCATGTACATATGTATATTCATTATCGTCTGAATCAATTAGCAACCATGTGCTTCCTGGACTATCATCATGATCAATCCAGATAATGCCTGGTTCTTCAGACAGCCTCTTTACTTTGATCGGCATCTTACCGAAAGACCAGAAACGTAGCACCGGGTCACGTGATAGTCGATGCTTTCGGCGAAAGTTGTGTGCCATGTACATAGGTTTAGACAGTCACAGGTATCACGAGTGACAAAAGCTATCGGCCGGGCTATCTCCAATCGATCAAAAAGACACGGTGCTGTACATATGTACTTTTACAACCGTCGGGGCTAGACTTTTAAACATGTCTAACGTATCCGATCATAAACCGATGCCCCGAAACTCATTCATCCATTAAGGAATGAGGGTTATCCAGGGTAAACTAAAAACAAAACTCGTGACAACTGAAATGAGAGACACTTGTTTCCCTATGAGTCAATATCTCTCACCAAGTCAACATGCTCAGCGCCCATCAACATATTCATCCGTCGTCAATAGTGGATCGGCTCTCAGCGTGGCACCACAGTCACCCCACTACGGACCCCTGTATCGTCCGCTTAAACAGCCCCTCCACAAGCGACACACAGACAATCGACAAACAAACGGCAGTCCACAATGACATCAGGTGGTTCACCTGCATCACCAAAGAGCCAATCTCCCCACATTTTCACTTGATTGTCCTAAGTTTCTCCAGAAATGCCCGCGTCACCCCACATTTGCATGGCATTGCCGCATCCGGTATACAGGACAGGGAGAAAAAAGGTATGACAGACAGGTGAGCTTTGTGGTCCTGGTTTTTCAGGGGATAAATGGGTTGGAGAAGGTGCGTGCGTGGGTGTGGTCACGAGTGGCGAGACGGGAAGGTAAGGAAAGGGAAGGGAAGGGAAGGCACAGGATGGGATTGTAGCTATTGAGCTTTTGTCAGTGTCTGGAATGCTGTTGGTCTGTTCTTTAACTATGTTTTTCAGCCAATTCTCCAATTTGACAATTTTCTTGTAGAGAGCAATTTATCTCCATCAGGTGATGGGTAAAATCACCCCGCATTAAACCACTTGCCACAAACCAGAGTCGATCAAAAAGTCAACTACGCTCATTAGTGATTCCGGGTGTTGCCCGATTTCCCCAATATTGCCCAACAACTATCCCGGTTACTCTCCACGCCATGCCTGCCTTCCCGCAATCCTTCCATCCATCTCCGGATAAAGTGCCCCCACTAAGCTTCAGTGCAACACAAGCAGGAGCTCTCATCCATGTAAGACGAACCATGCGGGGTGAGCTCTTTGAAGACGTTGCATGCGAGGGTCAGTACCCCGTTCAGATTATCGGTTTGGTTGTATAACAACATGGACACATACAACATGCATATGTACATGCATATGTACAAATCACCCGATGAGACGTGTTTGGGGAAGAAAGCCGCAAAGGGTCGGACCACCATCCGGCCACTGACAATGACAAAGACTGAGCTGGGATTGTGACTCAACTTGGGGATATACTTCTACTGGTTTTGGGGGGATAGCGTGTTTGTCCGGAAGCTATGGTGGCACGGGATCAATATAGCGCAGGGTGCTGTCTGGATTGACTTGGAGAATACAAGTCAATTGGTGAGTATCCCGTAATGACGGTAGGATGACCGGGTCAACGAGCGGGGTGACTTCTCCAAGAGATGAATGATGGATGGGCTGGTATTGATATGGCCATCCGGGTGAGAGTCTCTGTGTATAAAGAGGGACCTACTTTCCTACCTTCTTCGGCTTCTTTTGTTTGCCTCTCCTCATCACCTGCATGGTTGATTCTCAATTTCATATTCAACAATCTTCACGATATTCACCAAACCAATACCACCACCACCTTTACTCACAAACCGCTACTTAATTTGCCAAAGATGAGTGCAGACAAGTTTTCCGCTGTGGCCGATGAACCCATTGAGGTGCTCTTTGCCCTTCATCCTGGGTTCGACTTGGCCGACTTTAGCGGAGTATACGAAGTCTTTACTGAAGCACTTCATGAACAGGACGACGCCGGTATGTCCATTCTCACTTCAATCTAACACATGTCTAGCTACTAACCCGTCTGCCCAATTCTAGAAAGCAAGGCCTTCCACTGCACCATCGCTTCCGAAACCCCCCAGATCGTTTCTAAGCAGGGTGTCTCCATCACCTCCACCAGTAGCTACAAGGAAGCCTACGAACGTCTCTCTGACTTCGATGTCCTCGTCGTAGTTGGCGGCGGCAACCTCGACCAGATCCTCCAAGCCAAGAGTGAGCCCATGCCCATGCTCGCCCGGTATGCTGAACTCCAGAAGCAGGATTCCTCCCGCGAACGGTCTGTCTTGGCTGTCTGCACCGGGGCCATGTTCCTGGCTTCTCAGGGCCTTCTGTCGGGGTTAGCTGCTACTATGCACCCTGATTGGATGACCAAGTTTGAGCATCTTTGCTCCTACTCAGCTGTTTGCACCGGAACGGAGCGTACTGAGGTTATGGATGATGAGAGATACGTCGTCAATAACCTTCGCTTTGACCTTGGTGATGAGGATGAGAACCCGTACATCCGCCGTAGCTCCGACGCCGGTATGGGTCGTCGTAACTCTCACGGTCGGTAGGTTGAATCTCTGCCATAACTACCTTAGAGAACATACTAACAAACCAACTCCACAACAGCAAGGGCTCGATGTCGTTCAAAGGTTCCAATGGCCGTCGTGAGTCTACCGTCCGTCGCGCAGCAATGCGCCTTGGCGGCCTTCGGGTCATTACCACCGGCGGCATGTCTTCTGGCGTCGATGCCGCTCTGTACCTTGTTGGCGCCCTGGTTGACCAGGAATCCGCCAATGCCGCTGCGCAGTCTATGGCCTGGAACTGGCAGAAGGGTGTCGTTGTTGACGGCCTTGATGTCTGAATTACACACCATCCGGGTATAGGCGCTTGAGTCTATTACCTGTGCATACCAAGCCCGGTGGTGCTGTGACTTTTGTTTTTGTCTTGTTCTTTCTTTTCCTTTGTCTGCTTTACGATTTGATGACTCCGGGCTTGGCTGACGTGCTGTTGCCGTGTACACTATTGCATTTGGCTGTTAAAAACACCAAAATTCATACATAACTAGTAACGAATAATGAATGACTCTCTTTCGAAATATGCTGTGTTTTACAGTGAATCATTGGTGGGCGAGAAACGTGCATGTACATGAATTCAACCTATGCTAGTCACCAATCTAATCTGTGGGCCTCTAGTATCTTCCGACTCCATGTATAGCAACCCGAATTCTTACACCTCGAGCCAACCCAATCCCAAGTTAGAAGGCTCTCCACATACCGAACAGTTGGTTTCAGCTTACACCAAGTTACAAGGGTGCAGTTACCAAGTGTAGCTGCCGGACATGGAAACAACCAATCTGTCAGTTTACTACCTATACAAAGAATGCAGAGAAATGTCACTGTTCGTGTTGTTGTATTTTTAACATCTATTCAACCTAATTATTATACATCTTCTTTCTGGAATATAATCAATATATGTATATCTTTTCCCTGTGTTCAACACTAGATACCTATTATACTTCAAACATCTGACCTATCAAGATGAGCGCGCCTTTTCGTATCACTCCTGAACTGTACCCTACCATCGGCATCGATGCATAGAACCCATACGGTGCTGTTGTGCAACAAGCACAATATAAGCCTTTCAATTATACTTCCCAAGTCAACCACGACATGACAACGAACTCGTTTCCATACTATCAATCTGAGCTTGACCATGAGATTGATGAACTCGAGAACATTTGGCGTGAAGGTTCCCATGACGGTTTCCATTCAGATGACGAAAACACAAGTCCCGTTGTTGAATTCAAGATTTCCATGGTTATCAGTCAAGAGTGTATTCCAGATGAGCCACGACCATCTCGTGTCCGTCGCCGCAAAGCTGTCACCAATGATGGGAAGAAAGAGGTTTATATCGTCCAACAAGCCCAGTCACCCCGTTCAACACCCTATTCCATCCAGTACGGACTAACGAGTGAGCAACCCACCACAAGCGATAGCCTTTGTGCCGCTTTAACTGGGTACAAAAAACGCCGCCGCCCCTCTCAAGCAACTCTTGGAAAAAGGAGGGCCAAAGACTCCGGCTCCGGTAGCATAACTGCACGTGATGTACGGAAAGCTATGAGGGAAACAAGAAGGGGTGGGGATATCCGGGGGAGACTTAGACCTTGCCGTGGGTCAGCGGCGAAGAAAAGTAAAGTGGAGAGGGAGTTGGCTCGGCTGGCTTAGCTAATGTTTTGGACAGTGAGGACGGTGAGACTGTTATGGGTGACTGTTGTGGAGGTTTCGGTCCGTAAGGTATATTGTGGATGATGTTGCTAGTTAGTTACCACGGCGGAATTCTCACAAGTTGTGACAGCGCAATTCCGAAGATGTGTCGTTTACCTTGTAGTTTATCAGCTTAGCCTAAATGTATTCTTTCTTGTTTTTAACAATATAGATTTAATCGCGTAACATGTTTCTGTCATAGTATGTCTTATATCACAGGATTATTGCACGCACACTACTGGGCTTAAGCCTCAAACTCAAATACGATCTACACGATTAAACCACCAACACATTTTAAACATCTACAGAATATCACCGTCTAATTCACAAATTCCCCGTTTGGGAAGCTGTCACAAAACCCTAACCCCAATCACATCGCCACCCCACTCCAACGCCACATTAACTGTGGCGTCAAAAACGTCACGGGCGACAATTTCGCATAGGCCGAAATTTGGACTGCCGGCATTGGCGAGAATTTGTGGCCGGGAACGACGACGTCACTTGCCCGTTTTTGGACCAATTCAGCGCCGGACGCAACCCGCTCAAGAAAATCGATCAAAATGGCGTCTGTTGTGCGGAGCGCGCCGGCTTTCAAGCTGGGAAAGAAGCAGCTTTTTATGTGAGTTTGAAGAGGAGATGAAGGGTGAATTGCGCATTGTATTAACCGGGTTTTTTTTTTGTTAGGCCTATGGCGCTTGTAGTGATGATTCATAGACCGAAGCAGGATCCTTTCTTCGCTACCTTTAAGGTGCCCTTGAGATTCACCAAGTTCGATCTCCGCGATTACCTTTGGAACCTGTACAAAGTGGAAGTGAGCAAGGTGCGCTCCTTCGTCACGCCTAGCCCGGTAATCAACACGATGACAGAGAACGTGAACCAGCGGGCTCGTATCCGTCGCGGTAACTCGGAGAAGTACATGACGGTGGAGTTACTCTCGCCATTCGCCTGGCCTAAGCCCCCGACGGACCTGGAGCCGTGGAATAAGAAGCTTTGGGATGCGCGGTCGGAGTATTCTAAGGAGTTGGGGAAGCTTCAGGAGACGAGAGCGAAGATGATGACGCCGTGCCCGAGTGAGGAGAAGCCGTCGGCGGATGATAAGGAGTTGGCTAAGAGAGCGAAGAAGCTTTTGGCTGGTGAGGCTGTTTGGAGTAATGGAGAGGTTTTGGATGTTAAGTGGGAGAAGTTTAACAAGATTGAGGAGGAGGCGGAGTTTGAGACGGTCGAGCCGGTTGAGAAGGAGGGAGAGGGAAAAGCGACTATTGCTCCGTAAGGGGGTAGAGAGTACTGTATTTCTATTTGGGCCTTGTTACGATATTGGACGAGTTTATTGTATAACAGATTTCATGTTTGATTACAACTGGGTTTGAAGGCGGTGATAATGTATGGTGGTGCGGCTGTATCATGGGCCTTCGCTATCTCGGTATTCAACCGCATAATCAGATATACCATCCTCACAGCCTTTGTGGTACTTGCACATCTGTCGTCCAGTCTTTAGTGTCACGATATGCAGGCAAATCAGTATTCTCAGTCCTTTGCACTTTTCTTCACAAGTCAGGGGCCACTTCCCAACACCAAAAACAACAACAATACTACCTTTACCACGGGAATAGCACAGAGGGCGTATCTGTCCGACATGAAGTGAACCATCAGGGACTCTGCATCCAGCAGTACTCCATACCCCCTACAACGCCACTTGTGAATAACAGGGTCGGTAGTACAATGGCGTCATGAAGTTGTGTATATCGGCTACCTCGGTGTCTCTCCGTCGATACTCCGACCACCCCAAAGTTCAACACCGACCGGATCTCCCGTCCCGACATTTTCAATTTCGCTTCACGTGACCAGTTTTCCTCTTCCCATGAAAGCGGCCGTCGCAGGCTTACATCGGTTACAGCCGGTGCTATTTCCATATTCCCTGCCCTATTTACAGGGTGCTCAGCGGGCCCAAGGAACCAACTACCTGCATGGGTTCAGTGACATTTTGCTGTGCTATTAGTGGTTGATTTCTCCACGACGGTCCCCAGTCTACAAGATGCGGCTCTGAGCTCTTTTTTTTTTCCCTGGTTCTCTCAATATGGCTGGATTCTCCAACTTTGATAATCGAGTTTCCCTTCTTGGGCGTCAGCCACGTCGGAATGGGTGCGGCGTGACTATTTGGTATTTCCTTGTCACCCATAAGTATTAAGTAGCTCTCCTCGTGACGACGTCTCCAAAACGGTGGTTGGCCTTGTAAGCAGATGTTAATTGTAGAGTACTCAGGTTCCACTTTTTCCGTGGCAATGACGTTTTTACGCTCTTGCTCTTCCGTGGGGCCTTCTGTGGAGGACCTTCTAGAGGGTTTAGTTTTGGGTTAAGCGAGGGCAGCCTTTGAAAATCCATTAAGAATTTAAATTTATTTCCTTTTTTTTTGTTTCTTGAATTGAATACGTAAAGAATCACCATCGCCTTTTCTTTTACTTTTGCCTCACATCCAACTCTTGTTACAGGGACTTTCGGCATCAAAAGCATTGCCTACTTCTCGCTTCTCCTTCTCCTATATAGTTATCTCAATCGTCTCTTATTCTCCTGCATTCAGCGCTGTTTGTTCGGTCTTTGCCATTTGCACCTCCAATTTTCTCTACGCCTCAACTGTCATCGTGACTTGAATGATAGTCACCTACGTACATAAATAGCCGTCGACCCGTTATATCCTGTGCCTGCGTCTACATAAACAAAGCTGTCAAGCCGTGCATTCAGGTCCTGCAGTAACACGGAAGACTCCTTGAGTTCCTTGTCTTTAGTACTTGGCCCTAAGCTACGCTTCTGTTCATCCGGTCTTCTCCAATTTCGCCGCTAGTCTGGTGATTGCTATCCAAATACTGCAAGACTCCGTTTCTCCGAATTCCCCACGACTACTACCCGCATTTGACTCGGCAGTCTTATAAAGTATAAAAGCACTCTCTGCCCGCTGTATATATCGTCTCACGACCTTTTTCCCCTCTTTGCTTTTTTCTCGGATTTTACCTAAAGCCGCCACATTGAAGCCTCCAAGTCTTTCTACATCGCGGCCTTCAGTCAAGATGCCACCAGAAATGCTAAATGAGAACCCGCCTGCGGGTCTCGCCACCTCAAAACCCTCGACGACCGACCTTGGACCATCTCGAAAAACGCAACAGCCCGTCGAGTCGGTAAAGCCAGCCCTCGACAAGCATAGCTTCGAGTACATCTGGAGAACTGCTGCGGCTGGTGGTCTTGCAGGATGCGCAGTAAGTATTTACTCTTATAAATTTACCCTTATAGCGCTGGTTGTTACATCCATCTGTGTACCTGCATACTGACTTTTTGGGTTGAATCACATAGGCAAAAACAACGGTCGCCCCGCTTGATCGGGTCAAGATTTTGTTTCAAGCTAATAGCCCGCAATTCGCCAAGTACTCCGGATCGTGGAGCGGAGTAGCCCATGCTATGCAACAGATCTATCACGTCGAAGGCTACAATGGGCTATTCCGCGGACACTCCGCTACTTTGATCCGGATTTTCCCGTACGCCGCGATCAAGTTCCTTGCCTACGAACAGATTCGCCATGTGGTGATTAACACGCCAGAGAAGGAAACGCCTTTCCGTCGGTTAATCAGTGGCTCGCTTGCTGGCGTCTCATCTGTTTTCTTCACATACCCGCTTGAGGTCATCCGAGTTCGTTTGGCTTTTGAGACCAAGCGGGATGGTAGATCGACTTTGCGCACCATCTGCCGGCAAATTTATGGTGAGCCGGTAAGTGGTATGTCATCCGTCGTAGGTGGAGGAATTTCAAACTTTTACCGAGGTTTTGCGCCAACTCTGATTGGCATGTTGCCATATGCTGGAGTTTCGTTTTTGACGCATGATACGATGGGCGATGTGCTCCGGGCCCAGCCATTTGCGAAATATACCACGTTGCCTAGAGAGGAGACACCAGGTTCTGTGGATGGCCGGACCCATCTGAAGGCGTGGGCTGAGCTGTTTTCTGGCGGAATCTCTGGTATGGTTTCGCAGACTTCGGCCTACCCACTAGAAGTTATCCGGCGCCGCATGCAAGTCAGTGGTGCGGTAGGCGATGGTAGCCGGAGCACGATTTCTCAGACTGTTGCCATGATCTGGAAGGAGAAGGGCTTCCGGGGATTCTTCGTCGGACTGACTATTGGTTATGTCAAGGTTGTCCCGATGGTAGCAGTCAGTTTCTATGCATACGAGCGCGGCAAGTTATGGCTCGGAATCTGATGAGGGTGGTGTTACTTTCTGGTGACTGGTGATTTGGGATGAAAATTGCATTGGTTCAGGCGGTTTTTGTTTTTTCTTGTACTAGCATATAGCTACTGACTCCAGTGGTGTCATGGTTTGTTTGGGATATGGTATAGGGTCTTTGATTGAATAGGCGTCTGGGTTTTTAGGTTATCAGTCCGGTATCGGTTTGCTTTTTCTTCTGTCATATCTAGATTGGGTGGTTTCTTTGGGGATTTTACGTAGGAGTCAGCTCCACCGCCATTTGTTTATTGTTATATCAATATGTTTTTTTTTATCTGAGAGGTTCACATTCGCTTGTGGATGCTTGATTCGTGAGTATCGTGAAAAGGGATAATGGAAGCGCCAGTGGACCTTTTCAAGTACCCTTGTCACGTGTGGTTATTGGTAGGGTTATCGCGTCGCGATGGACGCGCGGGTGGAATGGTTTTAATGGAATTTAGGGTGATGATAGAAATACCAGGGTAGCGTTACGTCGTATAGTGGTTATTGAAACTAGTTAGAGTGTTTATGTGCAGATTGTTTGTTTTGATTTTTAAAGATTGAGTTTCTATAGAGGAAATATTCCATTATCATAACATTCAGGCGACGATATACGGCCTAAGATTACGAAAGACTCGACAGATTCGATACGGAAGCTATATAACCCAAAATGGACCAAACACCCGGCTCAGCAACAACACGCAAACGTATACGGTCCGCCAACTCCACCACAACACCGACATCAACCTCCCGAACTCTCCAGAAACGCCGCCGTTTGGCAGATGAGAATGACTCGCCTACTACAGCGGCCAGTTTGAATGCGGCAACATCAGTTATTCCAGGTGATGAGTTGGCGCATCGACCGAGGGCGGGGAAGAAGGGTGTTCTAGGAGTAATTGAGTTGGGAGCGGGAACAGCTACTGCGCCGGGATTGGAAGAGGTTCCTGGACAACTGGATATGTCACCGAGAAAGGTGGGCCAGGTGATTTTGCCACCAAGGAGTCCAGTGAAACAGACGAGTCCGTTGAAGGGGATTTTGACACCGTCGAGACGGGGGAGGGGAGAGAGGGAGAGGAAGAATGTCGTTTTTGATATGGGTAGTGGGGGGAAGAGCACCAAGACTCCGGCGAGGGGGGAGTTGGTGTTTGAAGATTTGCCGCCTTCGACGGGAAAGAAGAGTGCCGGAGGGTTGTTTACGCCTGGAAGGGCGGCGGGAGAGGAGAAGATGACGCCGCTTTCGGAGAGGTTGATGAGGGCGTCGAGGAAGAGACAGAGTGGAGGGTCGGAAGGCAGTTTTCTGGAGAGTTCGATTGTGGAGGAGCCGGAGGTGGAAACTGTGCAGGAGGTTGAAGAGGTGCCTATTGAGGAGACTTATCTTAATGAGGTTTGTCAGATGTGTCATAAGGGGGACTCAGCACCACCTAATGAGATTCTCATTTGTGACGTTTGTGACTTGGGATATCACCAGGTTTGTCACGGGGTCAAGGAGGTTCCTACGGGGGACTGGATTTGTATCAACTGTGCACAGGAGGACGTTACAAAGACGCCATCTGCGAAGAGATATGCACATTTCTCTATGGGCGGAGAAGAGGAGATTGTGGACACGGGAGAAGTGGAGTTTGAGGTACCGGAGATTGAAAACTTTGAGTATCATCTTAAGAGTTTCCAGAGGGTCCTTACAGATAGATGTACGGGGAGAAGAAGATTACGGCTGATTGGACAGGAGGAACCATATGCCAAGGTTCATCAGGTGATTGAGCAGACAATCACTGCAGGTGAGAGTAACTCGATTCTGATCATTGGAGCTCGTGGATCAGGAAAGACAACGCTGGTTGAGTCTGTGATTTCGGAAATGGCAGCGGACCATCCAGAGGACTTCTTAACGGTTCGGTTGAACGGGTTTATCCACACGGATGATAGACTTGCGTTGAAAGAGATTTGGAGACAGTTGAACGTTACTGTTAACGAGGAAGAAGAGGCTGCTAAACGGACTAGTTTTGCGGATACGTTGGCGATGATCCTGGCCATGTTGTCGCATCCAGAGGAGATTGAAGGGCCAGATGCTCAAGGGTCTACTTCGACTAGTGTGGTGTTTCTGATTGAGGAGTTTGACATGTTTGCTTATCATCCGAGGCAAACACTTCTTTACAACCTCTTTGACATTGCACAGGCGAAGAAGGCGCCTATTTCTGTGGTGGGATGTACTACAAGATTAGACGTGGTGGACATGTTGGAGAAAAGAGTCAAGTCGAGATTTTCACATCGCTATGTGTACATGGCGCCGCCAAAGAGTATCCCGGGCTTTTGGGAGATTTGTCGACAGGGCTTGGTGGTTGATGGGGTCGATGTTGATGCAGAGGGGTTAGATGGACAAGTTGGTGGCTTTGAAGAGTTTAGAGGGTGGTGGACGGGGATGATTCAGGATATGGCGGCGACGAGTGAGTTCCAGAAGGTGTTGAGACACTTCTATTACTCAGGGAAGAATGTACCTGGGTTCTTGGCAGGGTGTCTGTTGCCGTTGGCATTGTTACGCCCAGCGACTCTCCCATTACGGATTCCCCCGTTGAAGATTGAGGGACCGGGTCAGACGGGTGTTGTATCGAGTAACTATTCTCTTGAGGAGCCTAACGCTGTGGTGGCAACACAGTCCCTTGCAGCACCGCCTTCTAAGATCCATATTCTCTCGTCGTTGTCGGATCTGGACTTGTCACTTCTCATTGCAGCGGCTCGACTGGATATCGTGGCGCATACGGATACGGTGAACTTTGCCATGGCATATGATGAGTACTCTGCCCTCGTGTCACGACAGAAGATTCAAGCGGGTGTCATGGCGTTATCGGGCGGTGCGAGGGTTTGGGGACGGGGAGTTGCGGGGATTGCGTGGGAGAGACTTGTTAACGCTGGTTTGTTGGTGGCCGCGAGTGTTGGTGGACGTGGTCAAATGGGTGGGTTGGAAGGCAAGATGTGGAGGGTAGATTTGGCATTGGAGGATATACCTGTTGGAGTACAACTCAGTGGTGTCATGGCGAAATGGTGTAGAGAGATTTAGAGATTTATGATGATGTCATTTTTGTGTTACTGTATAGGGTTTGGGTTTGGAAAGGAAGGAAGGGCGCTAGGTCTTGGCCATGTCGTATTTATGGATAGAAGGCTTTTATATCTCGGTAGGAAATTATAGTCTGTGCTGTTTAGACATATAAGAGGAGTGAATTTGATGAATACGAAGGTTCTTGCAATGGGTAGTGGAAAATAGAACTTTGGAGGACTTGGTGATGGTATACTCAGCCTGGGGCTGGAAAGACTAAGCCTTGGGGTTACCGGGTAGGGTTTGCACTGCCGGGGGCGGAGGGGGAGAGATATAAGCTAGGATAGGCAGGTAGTGACAGAAAAAGAAACAAGAAGGGGAGAGAAAGAGAAACAAGTTCTTTGGCTTACTTGAAGACGGATGAATTGACTTGAAGGAAAGAGTAAGAATCTTTTGTTTTGGGAGTTGTTTCGGTTGACTCGGGGTTGAAGAAGGGATGGTATAAAGAAGGGTTTCTGAAACGGAGATCGTCGGGTCGAGGAGTAGGTAGACTTACTTGTGTTGAAGTGCATATATTATGTACAACGCATATATTGGTCTGTGCTGAATAGATGGGTTGGTTATACGCACTTGACGGTGTAAGTTCTTGGTTCTCTTTTTGGAAGCTTCGAATAAGGAGATGACCCGACATGTGAATATTGGGAGTCATGGAGAAGTTACTATAGTTGTAGATTGATTAGGTAATTGGCCTGGGAAAAACCTTACTGGTGATCTGTTTCAACATCAGGAATTCTACCTTGTCTTGTCCCCTCCGCGCCGCCGCACATGTAACCAAGGAGCCTCGCCCAAGCCGCAAAGACCATGTTTGGATGACGGACCGTATTGTGAGTATCTTGGGCTGGGTATATAACCCCTTCTACCATCTGATCCAGACCCACGATGTGTTGATTTCTCGTATTCTTTTTTTTGGATTGTTACATATATACATTCACATTCTATTCTGACTTTTTCTTTTTTACTTCAGTATACACAGATAGATAGCCGACAAAATGTCGAAACGAAACACTCTTACAACAATCACACCTGCTCCACCAAGTCTCACCCGGAGAACAATCCTCCAGACTCTCCATACAACCTCGTTGATCGCTCGACTTAACCCTCTCGTTTTAACATGTCAACAGATTCCACCACCACCACACTGTCCGCCTTCCGAAGCAAACGCAACATGGTACCAACTTCGCGATAAACTCGTTCCTCTACCATCCGGGGTATCCCTCGGCCCTGCGAATGTCTCTTATACCGCGGCGTTGGAAACTACACCGACGGGCGTCAAGGCTCATGTGTATGCGCCTATGGGGGTGGATATTAAGAGTGTTTGGATCCTTGGTGGTCGTGTTGAGGGGGAGTTTACGGGCGGAGAGGGAAGTGCAGTGCCGGGTCTCTATTTGAGAGAGGATGTTGAGTTTAGATGTCACTTGGCGCTTGTCCCGCTGGTTAAGAAGTCTTTACTTAAATCGCATGAGGCCATGACTGAGTTATTGGAAAGTCTTGTCCCGAAACAACCAAGGAATGCGCCGGATTTGTCCTTACGGGAATACCAACGGCAACAAGAGGCTTACAACGACCGGGTCTACACACAAAGGCAAGCGGCTGCCGGAAGACCAGTTAGTTTCCAACGGGGGAATCCCCCCGTGAGAACGTCGACACCGGTGGGAATGGGAGGGTACAAATTCGAGGAATATAAAGCGCCTGTGATGTCCTTTGAGAAGACTCCAGAGTTACCCAAGATGTCGACTAGACGAACGGGCAAGGGGCCGGGTGGACAGGTGCCGGGGTATTCGCATGGGTATTCACAGTCGGATTCATTCGGTCCCGGAGCGGCGCCGAGTCCGGTTATGGAGCGGATGGATGGGTGGGCTCAGGAGCCAAGTAGAGTTCCAGATAACTCGGTCTTCACCAAGGCTCCGGTGCCAAGGGGTAACTCGGAAATGTACACGCAGTATCGCGCCCCTTTACGGACATTCACGGCGGATACAATGGACAGCTATACTTCGGAAATCAGCTCGCCAACAGACAACGAAATCATCATTAGCGCACTTAGTCCACCGAATTCGGGCGACCAGCCGACTTTCAACCTTGATGCGCCTACGCCTATTTCAGTCTCGCCCATGTCAGCGCATTATAGAAGCCACTCGACTCCATCACCTAGTGAGGCGCAACCGGGGTATCGGACGAGGGCGCCGCAGGGCTTGACTATCGCGGCGGGGGAGGTGGAGAAGGAACAGTTGCAGACGCCGTTGATACATAACAATTTATACCTCCCACCGCCGGTGAAGAACCGCGCGAGGTCTAGATCGACGGGACAAGCTCTTTCGCCTGCTTTTCAGACTCTTGGTCCGCCATCTACCAAGGCTCGTCCGTTAAGTACGCCGTTCATGTCTTCTAATGAGCCCTGGGTAACAGATGACCCATTCTATTATGAAGAGGATGACGTCTCTGATACAACGCAGACGCCAGGTCGGTCTCCAAAACCCAGTTTATCCCCCCTTATCATCCCGAAAGGGAAAGCATCATCGCCTATCCCGCAGTTAATTTCCAAGGGAAAGGATGTCCCAGAGCCGTATTTCATGGCGGGGTTGAGACTTCAGCAACAGTTTGCTACGGAACAGACGACTAAGAGGGTTCCCCGGATGTCAGATCCTCCACCAGTCCAGACCCGTCCCCCACCGACCGCTGCCCCTGTGTTGAAAAGAGCGGCTCCGATTCCCGCCCCGTTAGACCTCTTCTTAAACGCTACAATGGTACAAGATCAGCCGGCGCCACTGTCTGGAAATATGACGGCGAAACCGGCCCCGCCGACAAGACAGTTCTCCTTCGCAGAGACACCGACCGATCTTGTGGCCGGGGTTGATCGATTCACATTCAAAGACTCCCCCTCCACAAGTAAAGAAGAACTCGATATTCTCCGCCAACTCGACTCCATGTCCACCAACAAACCCACCCCCACCCCCAACGACCCACGCACCCTCGGCAAATCCCTCGGAATCGACTTCCAACAACAAGGCAAATCACCCGAACAAAGCGTCGGGTTCTTCCCACTAGCCGGCCGCTCGGAAACGTCGATGCCCTTCCAAGATAGTTCGCCGTCTTCTGGGGGCGATACTAGCGCGGATGTCCTGAAGGGGGAGTCTTTGGTGGTGGCGAGCCAGGTGTTGGAGGAGGCGGGAATCGAGAGGTGGATGGATAGTGTGAGACCGGCTTCTATTGCGTTGGGGCCGGGGTTGCCGGTGCCAGTGCCGGGGGCGGGGGCGCAGAGGGCGAGTATGTTGATGGCGGCGGGGAGTGTTTTTAAGAAGTATCCGAGGGCGCATGAGCAGGATTATACGGATATTGCGGATGTTAACCCGTTTGCAGAGGATAATGATAATGGAAGAGGTAGATAGATAGAGAACATGATAGACCAAGACATTCACATTCACATTTGATTATATAAGAAAAGTAACATAAAACCATGGTATATTCATCACCCAAACGCCTACAAACAAAAAGAATAATTCATAAGACACCATCACTATCACCATCAAAGCTAATTCCTCGTCGACCGACTCTGACTCCTCTCCGGTCCTCTCCCTACACTCCCGCTAACGGTGCCTGAATCCAAGTCATAGTTCTTCAAAGTCTGCTCATACTTGGCGACCTTGAGGAACTTGGGAACCGAGTCACTAGCCATCAACTTGAACACAGCAATCTGGGCATCCTCGAATAAAGCGGTGACGTCGGACAAAGTTTCAATCATGGAGACATCCTTCCCGACAGCCTTGGTCATGCGGGTTGCGAGGTTATTGCGCAGTTGGTGATCAATGTTCAGTTCACATGGAGAACCGGGGGCCAAGAAGGCGTTGTAGATTCCGTAGGCTTGGGCCATGATTTCCTTGACTGTTTCCATTTGCGCGTTGGTTAGGGGACCCTTGGCGGCGGAGCGGATGGCTACGCGGCATGATTGGACGAATTCGTCGACGTCCATGTAAAATGAGAGGTTCTCTTCGCAGTGGGTTTCACGGAGGTTCTCGCGGAAAAGGAGGCGCAGGGCGGCTTCGTTGAGGATGCGATCTAGGCGGGCGGTATTGGAATCACGGCCTTGCACGTTGTTGATGGAGGCGGGTCCTCTGGCTGAGACGGAGGCGGTATCGTTACCGCCGGCTTCAGAGGTGCGTCCGCGGGAGGCGGCGGTGCCGTTGATTAGGTCGCGGCCGTGTTGGGTGAGTTGGTAGATTGCGTGTTTGGTGGGTTGGAAGAGTGATTGTGTGGGGTTTTGCGAGATGTGTGTGCGGTCGGGCATGACGGCTTCAATCAGGCCGTGTTCGACGAAGGCGGTGGCAAGTTCAACTACCTCCTTGCGTTCTACCATGGTGGCACAGTCCATGAGCCAGTCGCAGCAGGCTTTGCCGGTGAATGTGTCGCGGTAGATTTTGCCGTTTACACGACGTTCAGAGGCCATTTTGACTCCGGTTAGACCATCGCGGTAGTCGCTTAGAGAGTCGGAGTCGGCGGAGGATACGGTGGTTTTGATGTTGGGACCACGGGTTCCGATGAAGCGGCGGAAGACTACCTCGATAACGGCCTGGTTCATGACAAGCTTATCGGTGGCTAATTCACGTTCCAGAATGACTAGCTGCATGGGTCCAGCTCCCATGAGCTCGGTCAATTGCTTCTGGGTAATACCATTACGTTGGCAGAAACGGTCCAAAACGGCAACACCCTTGGGGGTTAATTGCCATACTTGGCCCTTCATGGAGTAAGTCTGTTGATAACGACCATCTGCGGATTCAATGAAACGGGCTTCGACGAATCGTTGACAAATAGAGCGGGCCATGTCTCTAGCCATGGAAAAGGTGGTTGTGGTGGTGGTAGTTACAATACGGGATGGATCCTTTGGATCGGGCATGCGATTGGATTGGGAGAACTTTAAAGAACTGAGGTTGTTGATGGCATCTTCGGATAAGAATGTATGATCAATACGGGTCAAGCGAACACGATGCGAGCCAAGTGGGAGCAAGCTAACAATCAACGTAGAGAATAGATCCTTAAAATCCTTGGGGGTTGTTAGTATTTTTGTTTGTTTCTAGCGGGAATTAAAGAAAGACTTACTCTAGTGAACGGCCTGTCGTCGTCGGTCATGCGCAAAAGGCGCGACGATGTTTGATGCATATTGTCTGGTAAAAACTCAACCTTGATAGGTGGAGGACGAGTAGCGTCTGTTTCGGAATAAGGTTTAGATACAAAGGCAAGCTTTGAAGATGGAGTCTCTTTTGGGGTGGCCGAAGTAGAAAGTTGAGTAGTAGCCGAGGTAGCTGCCCTACGAAGAGACTCTGAGGCAAGTGATGAACGAGAAGACTTTGCCGATGGCGATCTGCTGATATTTGCGGAAGCGGACAAAAGAGCGGTAGTCGGAGCGAAAGAGCCGGTAGACGGACGGCGATCTGCGGCGGCGGAGACGGGTAGAGGCGGAGGTGGAGTTGGATCGGTGAAGGAGAATGTTGAAGCGAATGAGGTGACTAAGTTTTTTGCTTGAGAAGAAGCTGAGTGGGAGACGCTTCGACTTCTGGTTGATAGAGCTTGAGAAAGAGATTGTCGACGTGAATAGACTTTGGCGGGAGCGGGAGACTGAATTGGGGAGTCTATAGTAGATAGTGGGGTTTCGGAAGTTCCTACTTGAGTGTTGATTTTAGGTGGAGGAGTAGGATTATGAAGATGTTGTGATGAATAGTCTTTTAGGTTTGTTGTATGACTATTCAGAGAATCAGAAGTAGTATGAATGGGTACTTGAAGCGATGAAGAGACAGGAAGAGATTCCATCTAATTGAAAGTGAAGAAAGAGGGGATTCCGAGGGTTTTGAGGATTTTCTGACGGTAGTGCAGGAAGTTCAGGTAGCGCGGAGAGGGTGTGAGATTTTTAGTTAGGGTGTGAGATTTTCAGAATTTGGAGGGGGGGTGGGGTGTAGCAAACAAGCATAACAGGTTGAAGTTGGCAAATGCGCTAAAGTATACCAGGCAGGCTAAGAAAGTAAAACAGACGAGTAAGAAGAGAAGAAGAAGGAGAAGAAAGAGTTGAACTAAGTAAGGGAAGAAGAATTTGGAAAAGGTAGTGAGAAAACGAATAGGACCAGGCGTTTTTTCTGGATTGAAGGAAGGAAGAAGTAATAAAGGTACGGAAGAAGAACACGGCAGTTGTTGAAAGGTAACGCTTTGAAGTTAAAAGAAAGAAGCGAAGAAGAAACAAACTTGACGATAATGATGGGTGTACTTGCAAAAGAAACGAAGGAATGGCGTCAGTCAAAATGTGGGAGAAGCCTTTTGGAAGGAAAGAAGTTTGCTTTACAGCCGGTGTGGAAACCTAAAGGTGGGGGTGTATAGAATCTTCAAGGTGACGGTGTGTACCGATTTTTGGAGGGTTCTTGTTTTGTTACTGGACTTGAGTTTGTGAGTGTTAGTGATTAAGTGTTCTACTTGAAAGGCAAAGAAGAAACAGAAAAGGAATTTGTTAGCTGTGAAGGGTTCGAGCTTGGAACATGGAATATAGGGTGTGTAATTAATGATAGCTTTTGTAGTTTGAAGAGTATGTACTGTAAAGCAAGCAAGCAAGATATAGCGCCCTCAAACTTACGGTCAAGCATGTATCCGTGGAGTCTTTGAAATCTGGGTATATGCATAGACAAGACAAGGCAAATTCCAATGTTCAGGGAAGATTTCAACAAGGCAAGGAATATGATGAAGAAAAGAAGAAGAAAAGAAGGAAAGAAGAAGAGAAAGACTTACAAAAGAATGGTACTGATCAAGAACCGAGATGAATAGAAGCAAAAAGAAGTCGAAAAGAATGGATATATCTTTGGACACTGAAAAGTGTGTGTTTAAACCGAGAATGACAAGGTTGAATCCGAGATGATGATATCAAGAAAAGATGGTAGGAAAAAAGAAAACGAAACAATGATCAAGTTAAGTTGGGCTCTATATAATATATAATCTTCTTGTATCGTCGGACGCGGGGGTCTAGGTTGATCAACAAGCGGAACCAAAGTCGAATGCTATGTAAGAAATCTATATCTGTCGTTTTTTTTGTTTCTCCTGAGACTAGTTTTCTTTTTTGATTTCAGATAGTCTATGGAGCCGTGGTAACAGTCACATTTTTGAGGGGCAAAGAGGGGGTGAAAGTACATTACATATTGTACAATGTATGTTGATATGAGCCGTGAATGATTCTGTGGGCGTCATTATACGGGCGAGTCTGTCCGTTTGGTGATAGTTACAGGGTTTTTAGGAACATGGTATATGAAGTATCTTGGGATATCTTACGGCCGTCAGTAGAGGTAAAGTAAATGTGTAACTTAATAGAATACCAAACAAAGAATCACCTGACTTCAAGTCTTCCTTTCTTCATCATTCAAAACTTTCAACCAAAACCCAGGTTCATAAATCTACTTGTATCCTAAACATCATCAGGATTCTTCTATAGAAAGAAAAAAAAAAACTGACAGGGGCTGGGCTGAAAATGACGGGCTCGTCGGTACGAGCGGTCTTGACCTGATTTGTTTTTTGTATTTTTTTCACTATTGAAAGGATGCTTGCAGTATATGACTCTTGCTTGTAACTAGAGCTCTATTAGGTAAGTGATGTGGCTGGTAAAAGTTGATTTCGATGACGATTCAAGATTGAGTTTTGATAGTGGGGAGAATTAACATGACAGGGCGATTCTGACACTACTATCTTTCGACTTTCCAAGTTTACCGTGGAAAACTCCACTTATCGGGATAGACCATCTTTCACCGCATGTACCCGTAAGAATCCACTCTTTCGCCCCATTACATTGAATAGCCACGTTTTTCAAAGTTCACATGGAAAAAGGAAGAAAATACTTTGTGCTTTGATACCGTCTCACATTATGAAAGGGGACTGTTCAAGGAACACGTCTATGCAGACATACATACAGAAAGACAACCTACGCTCAGAGTCCTTTGCTTTCCCTTGTGGACGGACCTTTCTTTTCGTCGTTAACCTAGCTAGCTGGTGTGCTTTGTTTGAGAGACGTGCGTTTGGTGAACGGACAGACAGACGAGCTGTTGTTATTGACCTATTTGTCTACACTAAGAAAGAAAGGTCTCAAGACTTCACAATCCATTCAACATAATCCTACATACCCATAATCGTTTCCAACATTTGTCATGCATGGTGCGGGGTCAATCCTCCTAGAAACGCCTCAAACCTAACCAAAATTCGGAAACCTCCCTAACATCATTCAAGACCTTCTATAAGTCTTCCATCCAGGGGCCTGACTCCCTGGTCACCACCTGGCATGTGTTCTCCCCAGCATGTGGCGTAAAGAATCCCCCATACCGACCAAAGAGATATCACGTTGCATTCGACGCACACCTGTGCGGTGCCTACATACATACATACACCAAACATCATTCCTACAATTTCATCATCAACCTTGGTTCAGAATCTCCAAAAAAAAGGTCTTTTTGATCTTCCCAAGAAATTATCCCTAGAATCGTATGTCCGCTTTCGTCTACCGCATCGGGATTACAGGGACTCATGTCCCATGCCGTTGTCCTTGTAACAGAAAACACATGGGCGTTTATCGTTTATAATTGACCTGCCACTATCGAATATCGGTCTATCCCGGAACCCTAGATCTGGGAATTAACCCTGAGACTACGTCACTTGTGGGGGATAACGGAAATACACCAATCAGGATAACAACGACATATATCTACATATGTACATACATACAATATCCGACCACCGTGAACGGCAAGTCGACCCGGAAAGTACATCTTCTCTTTCTCTACCTTGCCTTTTCCCGTCACTCTGAAATCACCGCACTTACCCGTCATCCAAGCAAGCAAACCACCAACAAAAAGTCCTCGTCCTTCCCTTTCTTCTCCTTATTCCATCACATATTATCCACGTTGTCGTTTTTTTTTCGCCCTGCCAAAGTGAAAGAGATGTGCCGTTTTCACAGACCACAAGCAATACACACCGCCTCATCGTTTTTTTTCGGGGCGGTTGCTTGGTTGCAAGCCTAGTTTTGCCCTTGTTCTTTTTCGCATTTCTTCTTCTGTCATGTCACGTGATAAGGAGGGAATAAGGAGACAAAATCTGTTAGTGTGACATGAAGAAGATGCTTAGCCTTCTAGAAGCATCACGTGAGGGGGTGCATAACTATGTCATTCTATGTCACTTTTTTTTTGTTTCTTCCATAAAGATATGGAGACACCTCACGTGTTTCCGTCGCCCGCTTATTTGTTTGCATAGACATTCTTGTATTCTGATTGAGCCCGATTGGCCGGTAAACGAACGCCACTGCCGTGGCCGGCCGGTGTACATACATTCAACACATGTCTCTACAGACTAATCCACCCGATACTCATTATGTCTGTCTTGATATTCAACCACTAGCCAAGCCACTACGCCTCCATGTTTCACCACTACTGCGACCACCACTGCGAGTTTGTATCCATATACAACAATGAGTCCGTCACCCTGTCCACAACCAACGGGATCCCTCCATCATCAAATAAACTTCCAATACCACTCGCCAAGAACTCTTTGTCGTCGTAGAAAAAAGAGAACAGCACAGACGCTGACAAACCGCTTAATCACTATCAACCCCCCCCTCCATCGGAGACATAATTGTTCTCAAAACAAAGTCAGCTTGGAACCTGTGCACTTATTCTCCAGGCAACACCTCTCAGACTCTCTCAGACTCTCTCAGACTCAGAAACACCATTATTTTCTCCTTTCTTCCTTCCTTTTCTTCCCGTTCTTTTGACAAGCCACGTGGTCCAACGAGTCCCTCGTACAACTACACCCATCCAGCCGAATCACAACCTCCAAACGCCCACAGAACCGCCGTGTCCCGTGAGACCATGTGTGTATCTTGGTGTATATCTATGTATGTACAGTAGTCTCTCAACTTTACCCCGTGATTAATACCCAGAACGCCCGGAGGCTTGGAGGGACCTGTCTAGCACATGGCTGGTGGGACTACCTTGGTGACATGGATACGCGGGTTGCTACATATGTACATGACTGTGTACAGTCAACTGTGGTGGTGCTGCACTATCGGAGCATACAACAAGGCAGACCCTCTATAACACCGCCTTTATTACCGACTGCTTTTTGTGTGTCTCGGAGCATATGTTGGAAGTGTTGCTTGCCGACATGGCGCTATAACTCTCACAATCACCACGCCGGTACCCATCCTATCTATACATGTGCATGTAGCCTTGAAACCCCATCTCGTGCAAGCCACGTGGCAATCCATCACCATCCAGAAACCACCACCAAATCCATTCTTTCCAATCTCATCTCATCCATCTCAAAAGCCTCGTATCTACCTTCTTCTTCTTCTTCCCCTCATCCCACCAAAAAATCTCATCACCTCCAAAAACAAAATCCCAACCCCCCTCCCCCAAACCCCTACCCACACCACGTGGCAACTCGCCAACGGAACCTCCTTCCAGAACGGTCAAATCAGGAAAATAGTGGGGCGGGCGTTCGCTGTCGTGGAACCTTGATGGACGGGTTAGGGTTTAATTGACCGCCTTTTTTTTGGGCCAAGGGGAGCGCCCGGGCGGTTAGAGACCATGGAGAAGGAGGATAACCACGCGGCGAGAGAGACATTGGACCACGAGCATATGACTGTTTTGTTTTTTGTTTTTTTTTTGGTTTTTCTGACGGACCGTTTAAAACAGGGAGGATGCGAGAGGGTGTGTGTGGATTGATTTATTGTGTGTCTTTTGATTCTTTGCATCCTGATGGATCCGGCAGAAGAGACGGGCTCGCCGATGTTGTTGGGCTTTGGTCGGCTTGATAACTACGACTAAGCCAGCCTTGCCGCGACCTGTGAAAAGCCCGGCAGATAAAGTTAATCCTATCGCTGTATTTATTTATTTTATTTATTTATTTATTTGATTCTAAACTGCTTCTCTGAAAGTAGCTAACCCACCCAGCCTGTCAAACCGCCAAACCGAGGAAAATACGCAACATGTGAGTAAGTCACAAGTGCCTAGAAGACGCCATAATGGGAGTGAAAAACCGGATATACACCACGGAAAACCCCGCACATCTCATATACTTGCAGTCCAAAGACCACCAATGCAAAAATCATTGCATGTACCGACTAGCATTTCGCCTGTGTACATACACGCACATCGCTCCAAACCTGCTGGTGTGTAAAGAGAGTTACACCCATGCCAACAAAGCACCCACAGAGGCAGAGAGGACCATAGAGGAAAGAAAAGAAAAGGCCGCACTACAAAGAGTAGTGCAGACTAAAAAACCAAGAAGAAAGAAGGAAACCTGTAAGTCGAACCGAAGAGATATAAAATCGAGAAAAGCGAGGAAAAAGAAGGAGCGTCGAAAGGAGTAGTGTGTGTGTAAAGACAATATAAAGAGAAAAGATGAAGAAAGAAAAGAAGAAAGGTGCTGGTTATGTCGTCGTGAGTTCCAACAGCTGCGATTGTTGTGAAGGTGTAAAAGAGTCGTCCCTTGCGATGATTGCCAACGGATGCCTAAGAGCGTCATTGTATCGACCATAGAGATCGGAAACAGTTCCCCTCGCATCCTCGAAAAGCCGCTTATTCAGAGTATCAATACTCCAGTTGAGCGGCACCCGGCCGCTGGCCAAGTCCGGACAGTCCACCGCCAAATGAAAAACCGTTTGCCTCCTCCTCCCGCAATGGCAGCTAGCAT